>SJYX01011333.1:0-10958 GCA_006410675.1 Oreotragus oreotragus | reverse complement strand
AATAAGGAGTTCATGATCTGAGCCACAGTCAGCTCCTGGTCTTGTTTTTGTTGACTGTATAGAGCTTCTCCATCTTTGGCTGCAAAGAATATAATCAATCTGATTTCGGTGTTGACCATCTGGTGATGTCCATGTGTAGAGTCTTCTCTTGTGTTGTTGGAAGAGGGTGTTTGCTATGACCAGTGCATTTTCTTGGCAAACTCTATTAGTCTTTGCCCTGCTTCATTCCACATTCCAAGGCCAATTTTGTACTTAATTGGTTTACTGAGTATACTGACATAATGATATGATCATTTCCTTTATTTTGATAGATTTCTTATATCAGACCATTCTTGCACTTTTGTATTTGTAATGCTGCTATATTCTTAATGCTTTCTGGACCTAGGCTATATTCATAAGTAAAGTTCGTCTATTATTTTGTTTTAATCCATTTTGTTGTATTGGTTTTATTGGATTCATTATAAAATTTAGTATTTGAATAATATCACAATTATTTATTTTTCAAAGTTATATGAAAGTCACCTGTAAAATAACTGTTGCCTGCAGATGTTTAAATAGTTTTGATCTATCAATTATTATTAACCACTGGTCATTGAATTATTATTATAAAATTATTTTTTGCCTCTAAATTTTAATTTTCTTGACAGAGTTTAACAAAATATTCAAGATGGTGCCAATCTTAAATTCCCTCTGTCAGGTTACAGAGATTGATTCTGAGATGATCTCATAATCCCAGTCAGGAATTTAGCATCCACATAGGTCTTTTGCTGGCATGAATAGGATTATTCCCCTGTGATGCCAGGGGACACCACAAGGAAAGTATCTGTAGGAATAGCATAACACAAAACAAAACACCAGGGGAAGTAAAGAAGAGAAATGGAGAATGGTAGAGTATTGATGATATTATTTAAGTTCTGGATACAACCATGCCTGAACAAAAGCTATCTCCCTCAGTGTTCATTTCTGTGAGTAAATAAATTCCAATTATTTGATGCCAGTTGGAGTTGGGCATTTTGTAGAGTCAAAAGAGTTTAGTTAAAATGATCTATACTCCCTTTCTAGGAAAAAAAATGTAGATGCATATATTCAGATCAATGAAAAATCAGTTGTTAGCACTGTTTATAATAGCCAGGACGTGGAAACAACCTAGATGTCCATCAGCAGATGAATGGATAAGAAAGCTGTGGTACATATACACAACGGAGTATTACTCAGCCATTAAAAAGAATACATTTGAATCAGTTCTAATGAGATGGATGAAACTGGAGCCGATTATACATAGTGAAGTAAGCCAAAGAGAAAAACACCAATACAGTATACTAACACATATATATGGAATTTAGAAAGATGGTAATGATAACCCTGTATGCGAGACAGCAAAAGAGACACAGATGTGTAGAGTGGACTTTTGGACTCTGAGGGAGAGGGAGAGGGAGAGGGTGGGATGATTTGGGAGAATAGCATTGAAATATGTATACTATCATGTAAGAAACGAATCACCAGTCTATGTTCGATGCAGGATGCAGGATGCTTGGGGCTGGTGCATGGGGATGATCCGGAGGGATGATATAGGGTGGGAGGTGGGAGGGGGGTTCATGTTTGGGAGTTCATGTACACCCGTGGCGGATTCATGTCAATGTATGCCAAATCCAATACAGTACTGTAAAGTAAAATAAAGTAAAAACACACACACGCACACACACACAAAAGAATCTTTTTCTCCTTATAAGAAAAAAACATTGCTGAACAATACAATTACTTAAGTCCAAATAACTTTTCGATAATATGATTGTGATATTTAGTAATTATTACTGAAAGATTCTTAGAGGAAATTTTTGTATGAAATGAACTGTAGTAGCTAAGCAGCATGATGGTAATGAGAATTATTAAAAATGGTAGAGGCTTAAGCATGTTTACAAACTTATAGGAAGGATGGAATTGTGAATGTTTGAGAAAAAGGGTTGATGCTAAGATGGTTTTCTGAGGACAGAAGGGGTTGGGAATGTCAACTAAAGAAACATACTCACAACATAAAAGTTGAGAGTTATGTTTTATTTGGCAGGAATTTTTAGGACTTTAAACCCAGGAAGCAGCATCACAAGTAACTCTGAGAGAGTGAGGGTGAGGTGGGGGCGGAGCTAATTGATATGTAGGAGCTTTGCACCGAAGGGCAGGTAATGTGAGCAAAAGATTACTTTTAATTAAAGAGAACTATTAATAGAAACCTCAAGCTAAGGAATTTAGTGCTTTTCTATTTATGGGATGATGCAAGAGTCTGAACTCACAGAAATTATTCTTTTTAGCATGCACCTCAGCTGTCTGGGAACAGTATCCTGCGTTTGCACATCCTGAGTTTCCTCAGGGATCACTGGAGCGAGTGGCTGCAGTCTGATGGCTGCTAGAAGGCAGGTATTCTTTTCCTTCCTGAGTTCCCTCAGGGATCACTAGTTTACCATAGGCTGTGACCGCAACCAGTGATGACTGTGACATCCTTTGTTTACTGATATGGAAGGCAATATTTCATTTATTAGGAATCAAAGTCGGAGAAGGCGATGGCACCCCACTCCAGTACTCCTGCCTGGAAAATCCCGTGGACGGAGGAGCCTGGTGGGCTGCAGTCCATGGGGTCGCCAAGAGTCGGACACGATTGAGCAATTTCACTTTCACTTTTCACTTTCATGCATTGGAGAAGGAAATGGCAGCCCACTCCAGTGTTCTTGCCTGGAGAATCCCAGGGACAGTGAAGCCTGGTTGGCTGCTGTCTATGGGGTCGCACAGAGTCAGACACAACTGAAGTGACTTAGCAGCAGCATCATCAGGAATTAAAGTACTGCTGGAAGAAGGAAGTGAAAGCAATAGGAAGAAGAGCCCTTTTGGGGCAGCCCAAAAGGGGCAGTGTGTACTGTGTCAGGTCAGTGAGAATGGCTAATGGCTCCTGTCTAATGGCTTCAATTTCCTACAAAATATTAGGTGAGATAACCTATAGTCTGAGCCACCAGGGAAGCCCAGTCTATAGTCAGAGGCTATGTTCAGGGGCTATAGTTAGGAGAACAATGGAGGATGTTTGACATAGTGACAGTAAAGAGCCATGTACACAGGCAGTTTAGAAGGCTCCTCTGATGTTGCTTTCTCTGTAAATTCAGACTCAATAATCAGTTCTATTGTGTCACTTTTTTCAAAAGACTTGACCAGGACCTGGTTTCATGGGATCCTTAAGAACTGCAGAAGTTTAAATGGGTGTGAGGGCAGGAGTAAAGGCAGAAATGTAGGAGGCTGCAGACTTTTGACAGGAGAGTTACTGATTAAAATAATGGACCACAGAATCATAGCAAAACAGTGAAGAAGGAAGTTTGACAATGTTCTTTAGTTTTATTAATGTGTAATTGACAAATAAAATTGTAATATGTTTAAAGGGTACAATGTGGGATTTGATACATATATATATTGTGAATGGATACCCACAATTGAATTAACACATCCATCACCTTCTATATTTACCTTTTCAAAATTGTGAATGCTTAAGATCTTAACAAATTTCAGTGATGTTAATACAGTATTATCAACTATAATCACCACATTATGCATTAGATACTAAGAACTTTTTCATCTTATAACTGAAAGTTTGTACCATTTTACCAACTTCTAAACATTTCTCCTATCCTCAAGCCATTCTACTGCTGTTCTATGAGTTCAATTTTCTTTTTTTGAGGGGAGGAGAGGTTTCCACATATAAGTAATGCCAAACAGTATTTGTCTTTCTCTGACTTATTTCACATAATGCTCTCCTCCTTCATCCATGCTATAAGAGATGACAGGATTTCCTTCCTTTTTAAGGCTGAATAATATGCCACATTTTCTTTATTCATTCATCTGTCAATGGAAACTTAGGTTGTTATTAAGGATATTTTGAATAATGTTGCAATGAACAAGGGAGTACAGTTATTTCTTTGAGACAATGATTTCATTTCCTTTAGAAATGTACCCAGAAATGATTTTCTAAATCATGATAGTTTTATCTTTAACTTCTTGAGGTGCCTCTGTACTGTTTTCTATAGCGGTTGTATCAGTTTACATTCCTACCAACACATCCTTGCCACAACTTATCACTTGTCTCTTTTGATAACAGCCATGCTAACTGGCATGAAATGTTATTTCACTGTGGTTTTGATGTGTGATTCCTGACAGTTTTTAATGTAGAAGTTTCTAACTTCTAAAAGGTATAAAATTGCTCACAAAAATTAAACATTTAAAAATTGGAATTGTTTTAGTTGGGTGTTGTTTTGAGGGAGGCGAGTTAATGAAATTGATTATTCTTCAGTAAGATTTTGAAATAACAGGGAAAAGGAGAAAACCTAATGGCTCTTGGTGCTATAGCAACTTATGTCCTGCTCAAGTTCAAAAAATGACTTTTTAGAAGTCTTGAATTTAAATGTATGATTGAGCTCTTGATTAGAAACACTGCTCCTTCTTAATCATTTTTTTCTTTTAATGAAAAATATTATATTAGATTCCCCCACGGTTCTGCCTTTCTTAAGCTAATCAAGGGAATTCAACAGAAGATAGGTGAATTAACAATGGAATTAACAATGAAAAATATTTAACTATATCAGTATAAATAAAAGCACCTAGAGTGTTATCCAACTTAAAAATATTTCCAGAAAGACCACCAGGGAAACTTTTTACATGACATCTGGTTGAACTATTATTTTCACATTTATTCAGGTTAATTAATTGCACATTCTATTAAAGCCTCTTTCATATTTAAATAGATTTTGTAATAAATAAGACTAATAAGAACCATACTCAGAAGGCATTACTCTTTAACAGAAGCTTTCTATGACTATTGAAAGTCAAGAGGACAAGATTTTATTAACATTAAATGTTTACAAACTTACTAGTGGGATAATAAGTTAGACTGTTGCAAGTGTATAAATTGTTTTCCATTAGTATGATAGATTGTACCATGAAGACAAACTAACTTTTTCAGACTTCTACAGTATCTCAAAGTATATTATTGCTTCAGTGACTTGAGCACTGAGGGCAATCAGTATAATTCTGTGCTAGGAAAAACAAATCTCTCCCTTTAGCATAACATGAAGTCATTGGAACTACTCAATTAAGAATTTTAGAAATGGTTGGTCCTGCTTCTAATTTGTGATATCCTCTAAAGACCAGTATGCAACAGTCTTTGGAATTAATAGATTATGGTGAAAATAGAATATTTTTCTTATTTTAGCTAGAAAATGTTTGTTTTCTTACTGTTCTCTACCAGTACATGAGAGTTCATGGCATTTTATTCCCATCAATGAGGGATATTTACTATGATAGGAAAGCCTGCCATAGTAAGGGTTTTCTTCTTCCTAAAATATTATCTAAATATTTTGTAATCTGAAAATAAGAAGTTAGGGCAATATAAATATGGTTAGAATTATATGTTTTATATTATGTAATTTTTACTACACACACAAACATTTAAAAACAACAATAACAACAAAAGTATTGTGGTTTAAAAGTTTGTTGCCTATCAAACCTGTTAAATAATTTCTTTCTGCCTAAAACCTTTTCAGTTGTTTCCAAAAGCATCTACAGTTTTGCCTGTTCCTCTATAAGGAAGTAAAATGACTACTGAAGAAGAAGAAATTCAGGAGTCTAAGAAATAGAATTTTTCAGTTCTTTCTTAACTTCCTTTTCTTTCAATCATTACACATTTGAAAAAGTATTTTAAGTTTTCAAAAAAACTTTCATTATATTTAAACCATAATTTTGTTAATATAAGATAGAACAAGTTTAACTTTACTTCTTCAGCAGACAGAAAGAGATGGAATATGGGGCTATATAATATGACAATTAGGAAGTAGCATTTGTGGCTCTTGTTCTTTTTCTCCATTTAATTTTTTTAAAAATTTCTCTTTTATCCATAACTCTTTCAGCTTTGAAAGGCTCAATGTAGAACTGCCTCATCTCACATTCAAGTGTATCAAATCTCTCTTAATTTTCCAAAATATACACAACCATTTAAGAAAGAATACATTTTGGCAAAGGCCAAGAGCTAATGGACTTCCCTGGTGGCTCAGACAGTAAAGCATCTGCCTACAATGTGGGAGACCTGGGTTCGATCCCTGGGTCGGGAAGCTCCCCTGGAGAAGGAAATGGCAACCTACTCTAGTACTCTTGCCTGGAAGATCCCATGGACAGGGAAGCCTGGTAAGCTACCGTCTGTGAGGTCACAAAGAATTGGACATGACTGAGCAACTTCACAGTCTTCTTCAAGAACTACAGAGATGCCATTTGGAATGAAAAATAAGAGTATGGAAGTGCAGCCTTGGCTGTGATTCTTGAATATAGATATAGATATTCTAGCTCAAGTTGAAAAATTAAATGTCATTTGGTCATTTTTCTACCCAGAGTCAAGTTGTGGGGCACAGACTTTATATCTGGACATTCTCTTTGCGGTTCTATGTTTAGAAGCAAATGCAGCTTCAGAAAGTTAGGCAGGTGTCACAAATTAGTACAATACTATGAAATAAGAAAGACCCAGTTTGACTACAGAGTCCTTTACTCTTAGCCATATGGCTTTCAATCAATTATTCAACATCTGGGAGCTTCACTTATTTAGAGTCAAATAGCGATTAAACACTTTTCTCTCTTCAAGTACCCTTATGCAAATACTACAGTAAATAAAGCTGTCCTTACAAGACTTACATTCTAGCTGGGGAAGACAGATAACTTAAAAAGATGAAAAAGTAAAATATATATAATTTAAATATTAAGTGAAGGGGAAATACACACTTAGAATGGGGACAATGACTGATACATGAGGACTGGTATTTTAGATATGGCCCAGAGAAGGCTCCTCTCAGAAGTGACTTCTGAGTAAGCTAACCATGCAGATATCTAGGGTAAAGGCTTTCTAAAATGAGGAAATACTTTATAGCTTTGAGATAAGATTCATACTGGCATGTTAAAGGAGCAGCAAGAGGCCTGTATGGCTGTTACACAGTGCACAAGCTTGAGGATGGTGGTAGGAGAGAAGATGAAAATGATGAGAACAGAGTCACCTGGGGTGTGAGATTCTGAAGCACTCTACAGGTCCTGGGAAACCAGTGAAGGCTTTCACCATAGGCATGATGTGATCTGACATATACTTTTGCAGGATCACTCTGGCTACTGTGTTAAGAATAGACTGAAGACAGGGAAGTCCCTGACACAGGAAAGGCAATTAGGAGATATTGCAGTCATTTAGGAGAAATAAGGTGGCTTGGATCAGGGTGATGATGGTGGTGGTGAGAAGTAATCAAAGTCTAGATACATTTTGAAGATATTTTTGTCAAATCCCATAGAAATTAATTGAAATTGGAGAAAAAAAGACATTGTGAGAGAAAATGAGATGAATATTGCATCTTTGGTCTATTCACATAAAAAAGAAAACTGAGCATCTTATTGGCAGTTTTGCTTATGGAATTATTGTGAAATACATGTTGTAAGAATTAAATAAGTGCCAGTTGCTATTTGGGGCATTTGCAGAATCTAAAATCAGACTTTTCCAGAGCCTGAATATGCAGGATTACATCATTTTCAAGAGGTGCTATACTTTCTTTTTTAATATAGGAAGCCATATAATAAGCTCTTTATGTCCAGTTAAGTTCAGTTAGTCACTCAGTCATGTCTGACTCTTTGCAACCCCATGGACTGAAGCACACCAGGCTTCCCTGTCCATCACCAATTCCTGGAGGTTACTCAAACTCATGTCCATCGAGTCGGTGGTGCTATCCAACCATCTCATCCTCTGTCTTCCTCTTCTCCTCTTGTCTTCAATCTTTCCCAGCATCAGGGTCTTTTCCAATGAGTCAGTTCTTCCCATCAGGTGGCCAAAGTATTGGAGTTTCAGCTTCAGCATCAGTCCTTCCAATGAATATTCAGGACTGATCTCCTTTAGAATGGACTAGTTGGATTTCCTTCCAGTCCAGGGAACATTCAAGAGTCTTCTCCAACACCACAGTTCAAAAGCATCAATTCTTAGGCACTCAGCTTCCTTTATAGTTCAACTCTCACATCCATACATGACCACTGGTAAAACCATAGTTTTGACTAGATGGACCTTTGTTGGCAAAGTAATGTCTTTGCTTTTTAATATGCTGTCTAGGATGGTCATAACTTTTCTTTCAAGCTTCTTTTAATTTCATGGCTACAGTCACCATCTGCAGTGATTTTGGAGCCCCCAAATATAAAGTCTCTCACTGTTTCTACTCTTTCCCCACCTATTTGCCATGAAGTGATGTGCCCAGATGCTATGATCTTAGTTTTCTGAATGTTGAGTTTTAAGCCAACTTTTCCCCTCTCCTCTTTCACTTTCATCAAGAGGATCTTTAGTTTTTCTTTGCTTTATGCAATAAGGGTGGTGGCTATCTGCATATCTGAGGTTATTGATATTTCTCCTAGCAGTCTTGATTCCAGTTTGTGCTCCACCCAGCCCAGCATTTCTTCAAGATGTACTCTACATATAAGTTAAATAAGCAGGGTGACAGTATACAGCCTTCATGTACTCCTTTCCTGATTTGGAACCAGTCTGTTGTTTCATGTCCAGTTCTAACTATTGCTTCTTGACCTGCATACAGATTTCTCAGGAGGCAGGTCAGGTGGTCTGGTATTCCCATCTCTTTAAGCATTTTTCACTGTTTGTTGTGATCCACACAATCAAAGGCTTTGGCATAGTCAATAAAGCAGAAATAGATGTTTTTCTGGAACTCTCTTGCTTTTTTGATGATCCAGTGGATGTTGGCAGTTTGATCTCTTTATGTCCAAAGAAAGCTTATTGAATTTTCATTTGTCAGGATTTTGATTAATAAGGATACTGATCTGTAGAGATCAAAGCAATTCTTCGTAGTCCACCTCTGGCAGCCGTGTCATCTGGCCTCAGTCTGTGTCCTGAAGAATATTCCCTTTGATAAGTGGATCAGTTCAGTTCTGCTCCAGCATGCTGTATCTGGAAATCTCCAGAAATGTGAGAGGAGATCTGTGATAAAGAGTGGTCCTCCTGTAAATTTTAAGTGCATTTTGTAGCAAGTCTAAAGCACAATATAGTGTTTTCATTTTTTAAAAAAAATATAATAAAGAATCCACATAGACACTTTAAACATAGGGAAAAAATAACTAAATCTTAACTACATATTCAAATCCATCCACAGTTATATCAAAAAGCAATAACTAAATTTTCTTTACACTGAAATATGAAAAGTGTGATGTGTCCTGAGTGTTTTGGTTTGATACATAAAAGTTGATGTAGGGCTCTATAAATGCTGTAACAGAGTTGGACTTTCAGAGACAAGGGACAGATAGCCAAAGGGATGTTGGAACAATAGAGATAACCTGGCTTTTGTTATTTTGCATATAGTAGAGCTAACGTTGCTCTAGTAGAAAAATAACTCACCCTTCATCAGAGACATGGGCCAATTTCAGGGCCAGAAATTTGAAATTTAGTGTTAGGAAAAGAAAATGAGAAATAAAATTGAAGGTAGGATTGAATCAAATTATCGACTAGTTAGGGAAGGAACTGAGCTGGACCCCTGTTCTTAGAAAACACCTTCCTAACCTTTCCACCTTGATATACTTGCCTCACTAGATGTTCTCATAACTTGCTGAATGCTTCCTTATCATAGTTATAAATTTACATTTTTATATTTGATCAGTATTGCTGACTGCCAATCCGCTATATGCTTGTAAATTCCTCCAGGGCTGGTTTTGTTCACCACTGGGAACATTATGCATAAGCTCAGCATATGGTAAGTAAATGAACTCAGTCAGTTGTTGAAGGAAATGAGGGAGAGATGAAGGAAAATAGGTCATCAGAGGATCAAGATTTGAGCAAATTAATTTTAAATTACATGAAGATCATTCTAAGGTATAACTACAAATTTAAATGATCTCTAAAATGAACATTTTGGGAAAATGGATTTTCTTACATTCCTTCACTATTTAAAAAAATCTGTGTTCATTCTTCTTACTTTCCCATCGCAAGTTGTTCATATTTCTCTCTTTAGTCTTATGGATTATTCTGTTGATAACCTGTGAAAACCAAATTACTTTATACTCAATTTTATGTAGTTTTCTTCTTTGAAACATCCCTTATATTTGAAACAATTTAGTCTTTTTTCAAATCTAAAGAGCCATCTTCTTTTCCTTTAAATTCCATAAATTTAATGAAATGATTTCTAAGCTTCAGGAAACTCTAACATTATCCAGTTCTAATAATTATTTCTTTATAGAATACAGAGGGAACATTTCAACCTTTCAGCTTATACATTTTGAAATATATATTGTGCCTGTTGTTCAAGATCTATATAGTATTTATTTTTCCACAAGCAGCCAAATAACCAAACTACATATGAAGGGATCTTGGTAAATGCACCTGCATATTATATGTAAATGTCACTAATAATAATAATATTGAGCTGGTGAAACATGATAAATGAAAGTGACAACTAGTGAGTCATCCTAAATAATTTTGAGACATATATGTGTCTGTTCAACTGCAAAGTAGATCATTGGAATAATAGAAAATAAGATCCAGATTATCTCTTTGTTTTATCTACATATGTTTCCCAGTTCTCAAACTCAAAATTGTATATTAGGACAAATGGATTTAAGTATTCCTTATCATTTCTTTTTCTCACAAATACCTACTAGACTAATACTCTTTATATTTTTCCATTCAAATCCAAAACAAAATAAAAATCTTTAAATATTTCTCACTTGAAGGAGTAGAAGACTGTACTATACAGTTTGTTGTATGACCCACAGAAGTTTAAAAAAAAAAAAGGAAAGAAAAAAATTATCTTTGAGTGAAAGGCTATTGATAATCAAGTTAGTGCTTAGAGTGGAGGTGGGTTCAAGGTTCATAAACCTGAAATTGTACTCTTATTTTCCTTCTAACTAAGCTAACCTGTAAGGACTAACCGAAG
>SJYX01011331.1:15705-33512 GCA_006410675.1 Oreotragus oreotragus | reverse complement strand
GGCCAATAAGACACAGCTGGATAAACGCTATTTGACTGGGAACCAAGCGGCAGTTCCTTCCCTCAAACACTTTTCTGGAAGTGGGGTATATACAAGATGAATCAGTTCAGTTCAGTTGTTCAGTCGTGTCCGACTCCTTGCGGCCCCATGGACTGCAGCACACCAGGCCTCCCTGTCCATCACCAACTCCTGGAGCCTGTTCAAACTCGTGCCCATTGCATCGGTGATGCCATCCAACCACCTCATCCTCTGTCGTCCCCTTCTCCTCCCGCCTTCAATCTTTCCCAGCATCAGGGTCTTTTCCAATGAGTCAGCTCTTCTTATCAGGTGGCCAAAGCATTGAAGTTTCAGCTTCAGCATCAGTCCTTCTAGTGAATATTCAGGACTGATTTACTTTAGGATGGACTGGTTGAATCTCCTTACCAAGATAAATAAATATATATATACATATATATGAAATAGTATATGGGACATAGGGAACAAGTTATACGATATAGGGTGTATATATTGGATACAGATGTATATATAGAGGATATAGGGTGTATATATAATATAGATGTATATACAATATATACATGTACATACATAGGCTATCCATATAGGATATAGGATGTGTATATAGGATACAGGATACAGGACGTGGGGGAGAGAGTGTACGGGTTCTGGAGCCTGTGGCGTGGTGAGTAAAGGCTCCCTCCAAGCAGGCAGGAACCCTACAACAGACAAGGGGGCCTCCCAGCCTAGATGCCAATGCGGACTGCTCTCACGTTGGTGGGATTCTCTGCAGCTACTTTAACTGGGTCTTTACAGGTTTCCCTGAAAATAAATGCAATTAAATCCATGCTACAGGACTGACTGACTCAATGGGCATGAGTTTGCATAAACTCTGGGAGCTGGTGATGGACAGGGAGGCCTGGTGTGCTGCAGTCCACGGGGCCGCAAGGAGTCGGACACGACTGAGCGACTGAACTGACTGGCTGGCTGGCAGGACTGTGAAGTGAGGTGAAGTCGCTCGGCCGTGTCCGACTCCTTGCGGCCCCCTGGACTGTAGCCCACCAGGCTCCTCTGTCCCTGGAATTTCCCAGGCAAGAGTACTGGAGTGGGTTGCCATTTCCTTCTCCAGGGGATCTTCCCCAACCAGGGACTGAACCCAGGTCTCCCGCACTGCAGGCAGACGCTTTACCACCTGAGCCACAGGACTGAAGTGGCCCCTGTTGTATCTGCAGGCAGGGGTGCACGTGAGACCAGGCAGTGGCAGTGAGGACACAGCACCTGCATCAGTGACGCGAGCTCCGCCCAGGGAGGCCCGGGACTGACCCTGTAACGCAGGCCAAGCGGTGGAATGAATCCACAGAGCACGCAAACGCTTGGGAAATGTTGGGGTTTGTCTACTGAAAACTTACTTTAAACTCCCACTGCATTCTTTTTTCAATTTCTTTGTTACAGAAACGATTAGGGAGTAAGAGTCAAACATTAGTGTGACTAAGACATCAGTTTGGAGAAAGAAATGGCAGCCGCTCTGGCGCTCTTGCCTGGAGGATTCCAGGGACAGAGGAGTCTGGTGGGCTACAGTCCAGGGGGCCACAGAGTGGGACATGACGAGTGGCTGAGCACATGCACCTGCGGCGCACACACACGCGTGCGCACACACACACGCATGCACACACACATGCACACGCGTGCACACACACACGTCGTCACTTAGTTCTGTAGGACACGCAGTCCTGTTGACACAGGGGCGCTTCAGACACTGAGGTGCTGAGTCAGGTGACTTTCACGGTCAGCGTTATCACTGACATTTCTGATGCAGAGTTCACTCATGCTTTGCGTGACGTGACGGTGAATGAGAGACTACTCTTGGTGCCCGCTGTGAATGTGGCTGCACAGCATCCACCACCTTATGTGCCGACTCCATGCGCTACACAGGTGTGAGCGCTTTTGCACAAGCTTTTTTCACCAGTTGTGGTTAGGGCCCCCTGACGTCTCTGTCATATTGAAAGAAGACATTACAACTCGGTTCACATGTGACCAAAATGATTTTAAGTGCATTAATTTTTCTAATTAAAAAAAGATATCATTGTTGTGTTTAACTTGACTGTGTCAAAATAATTAGAATATTTTCACTTAAAATGTGTACCTGTGGGCTAGTGTTGAACAGGAAAAAAATCTAACCAGTGAAATATATGTACCATATTTTAAAACTAAAATTGAGAGAACCAGTGTTTCGATCTGGAAGTGTTTCATGAATTGGGTCCAGCTTTCCCATGATTACAGACCATGGTGTTGGGCGAATGCACTCAGATTCCTCCATGGGTTGTACCTGGACAGTTGGTGAGAAAATAAAACTAAGATGTGGATTGGGGGTGTGGTGTGGGTGCAGACACAGACCAGGGGCTTCTGCTCATTTCAGAGGGCGCTGGCGTAGCTTTGTGTTTTTCATTGTAAAGTTCTGTCCAGTACAGGGTCTGTCCGGCGCTATCGTACGAGGAACTAAGAAGCAAGGCCCGTGCTAACAGCCACCGCAGTGTGAGAGCCACGCAGTAACTGGAGGGCCCTCAGCTCAGGGCTCAGCCTGTTCTTGCAAAGTCATCAAAGACGGGAACCTGCCAGGCTTCAGGGCAAAGTCCTCTCCGCCACTGAGGGGGGACCTGGGAAACGTTTGTTTACAATACACTTGCAATGAACCACTGTGTTAGAACCCAGTAATTTATGGGACGCTAAACTGATCATTTATGTCCCTTTTCTGATACTTGCAATAAAAAATATAAAAATTGGTCTTATCTAGGAGATTTGTTTGAATTGAATTGAAACTGTATATGTTAAATATATGTATTTTAGCGATTACGAGACTGGAATTGATCTAAGATGTATCTTCTCTATGAAATATCTAGTTGAATTTTTGTTACTTCGTCCCATCTGACAGATTTAGCCTCTGAATTGGGAGAATTTGAACTATTCAAGTTAACCGCGTGAAAAAGGGTCTCGTTCTGTCAACTCTTTGATTTTCTGTTCTGTCCTTCTTTCTCTTTTATGCTAAGCAGATTGTATTTGGTTTGTATTTATCCTCCTTGTGATTCAAATCCTGCTTATTTTTTCTTAAATTGCATTTCTTTTATGACTGTTGATACAAATTTTACTGAAACGGCTTACATGATATTTCCTTTGCTATCAAAGCAAACAAAAAGGTGGGCTCATCCATTTCCTCTGTGTGTAAAAAGGAAGCATTTCATATCACTTTCTTCCTCTCCCATGATCCCTCTCCCAGCTTTTGCTGATAAAATCTGAGGTTTGAATGCTGGCATTTGTTATGAAATAATTTTAGATGACATGTCTTCTATACCATGAAATATCTGTGACATTTTCCGTCAGCCTTATATTTAGTCTGATATATTAGATTTAATTCAATTTTTATCTTATAGTTCCCTGTTCTTCATTTTTATAACGTGAATATTCTATTAATCTGTTCTGATAAAATCTTCAACTCCTGTGTTACAGAATGTATGTTAAAGTATTTTTCTTAAATCTAGCATGTTGACATAGCATAATTTTGAAAACTTTCTAAAGCCGAGAGTCTTTCTATTATATTTAGACAGGAATGATGCTCAAAACGTGTGAGTAAGTCTCTCAAGCCTCCTATTCAGTAGTTATTTGAGGATATCGATGGGACTGCAGGGCTGGGCTCCACTGCAAGAAGTCGACAGACTTGAGGAGCTGGGTGTGGAAGGGACGTGTTTGGAAAATATCACAGGCAGTTTTCCCGAGATGGTCTCCTCCTAGGAAAATGGGGCTCCAGCGAGGTCTCTTCCGGCCGATGGTCCAAACATTAGGGAGCTTCTGACCCAGAGCCTTCAAAGACCACCCGGACGCCGTCTGTAGGGGCGCCCTCTGTGCAGAGGAGCCCGGCTCCTGAGGCTGCCTTTCACTGATCAGAATCAGAGACGCCGCTGTCACTGGCCAAGCCTGAGCCGAAGGGGGATTCCTTGTGCGTGAGGTGTTTTAGGATGGAAAGCAGGTCCTCTGCACGTGAGCTCCGCAGTGTCCTGACCGCAGAAGCCACTTATCAAATCGTGAAGGCTGGGATTCACGTTCTCATTGTGGAGTGAAGGACGGACGGACCAGCTGTCCTGAAAGAGCGGGAAGAGGCAGGGAAACCGTGGGCCCGAGAGGCAGCCGGTCACCCTGGGAGGAAGGGCGAAGGACGGGAGCCTCGCGTTTTGCTAAGATCCCTTGTTAACCAATCGCTCTCCCCTCTAATGACTCCTCCTAACGTGCCACGGAGGGAAGACTGTCCCCCGGCCTCGGCGTTGGCACAGAACCCTCTGGTGACCTCGCCGACCCTCACCTCTCGCTCTCTTTGGGTTAAATCTGAGTGTCTGAAAGGCATGTCCATAGCAGGGCCTCCCAAGAAACTCGAAATAGTGGCCACCAGCTTACTCATTCTATTTCANCACGGAGGGAAGACTGTCCCCCGGCCTCGGCGTTGGCACAGAACCCTCTGGTGACCTCGCCGACCCTCACCTCTCGCTCTCTTTGGGTTAAATCTGAGTGTCTGAAAGGCATGTCCATAGCAGGGCCTCCCAAGAAACTAGAAATAGTGGCCACCAGCTTACTCATTCTATTTCAGTTCAAATATTCTTTTACTTACATGGTCACTCACTGAGAGATAATGGCTCTCAGTACGTATTCAGAAAGAGTTGTTCAGTGAATGAAGAAAACTTTTTTTTTTTTTAACTAAGCAGGCTATTTTCTCGCAAAATGTCTTTCTTCTACTTTGCAGTATACTGCCGTCCAGACTGCCTTCTCTGCCCAGTTAATGGCATGATGGTGTGTAATGGTGTGTGATGCTAACCTCTGTACACTTCCTTTTACTTCATCAGGGATTCGGGGAGAGGTCCTGGGGACCTACCTTCTCCTTCTGCCCCTCAGGCTCCCACTTCAAAGAGTGATCAAGGTCTCCTGCAGATTCCACTGTGTTGCTGCTCAGCCACCTGGTCCTGTCCGACTCTCTGTGACCCCATGGACTGAAGCGCACCAGGCTTCCCTGTCCTTCACTCTCTCCGGGAGTTTGCTCTGACTCTCGTCCACTGAGTCAGTGATGCCATCCAACCATCTCATCCTCGGTCATCGCCTTCTCTTCCTACTTTCAGTCTTTCCCAGGATCAGAGTCTTTTCCAATGAGTCAGTTCTTTGCATCAGGTGGCCAAAGAATTGGAGCTTCAGCTTTAGCAACAGTCTGGTGGCTCAGACATTAAAGCGTCTGCCTGCAATGGGGGAGACCCGGGTTCGATCCTTGGGTTGGGAAAATCCCCTGGAGAAGGAAATGGCAACCCACTCCAGTACTCTTGCCTGGAAAATTCCATGGACTGAGGAGCCTGGTAGGCTACAGTCCGTGAGGCCCCAAAGAGTTGGACATGACTGAGTGACTTCACTTTCCCTTTCCAATGAATATTCAGGGCTGATTTCCTTTATGGTTGACTAGTTTGATCTTGCGGTTCAAGGGACTCTCAAGGGTCTTCTCCAACAGCACGTTCAAAAGCTATCAGTGCTCAGCCTTCTTTATGATCCACCTCTTGCATCTAAATATGGCCGCTAGAGAGTCCACAGCTTTGACTATACAGACCTTTGCTTCTAAGTGCGTCATAGCTTTCCTTCCAAGAGCATGTGCATTTTAACTTCCTGCCCAATCTTTTTTCTTCTTCTTCTTATAAATATGATACACAACATAGTGAATTTTAGGCCATACTACTTCTGAAGGTTTAACTCTCTTTTTCAAAATATTTGCTACCACATAGGGTCATAAAGTAAGTAAACATGTCTGCTGAGACCTCAGGGCCACGGACTCGAGGCTGAGATGCTGTCTGGTCCAAGGCCTGTCCAAATCGAGCAGGTGGCCCCTGAGTGTTCCAGTGAAGCCTGGGGAGCCACAGTCTCCCTTCTTTCTCTGAATTTCTCTCCTGTTTTCTCAGCTCCTCTCTCTTTTCCTTTGCCCACTCAGATGCTCTGCTGTGGGTCAGGGGTGGGCTCCAAGGGTCACTCAGCTTCCCACCCCCTGGTCCACACCCTCCACACCCTGAGCACAGACCACCTCCTGCCAGAACTTTCCACAGCAGCTCTCCTCCCAGGCATTCTTCAGTTTTCAGGCAAAACCCACCCTGGTTTTTAGTCCAACTCCACAACTGCCCTAGAAATACAAATTAGCGCTGACTTACCATTAAATTAGGTATTTAAATAGCAGACCCATGATTTTCATGGACCATTTTGGTTTTCCTATAAGGCTATTAAATCGTCAATCACATTAATTGCAGTGAAAGCCAGCCACTGTGTAACCAGTAGCTAAGAGGCAGGTCAGTGAGGTGAGTGAGGACTGGGCGGCAGGCATTTCTGAGCCCGGCGCTCGCTTGCAGGGCCAGGCCCAGGCCAGCCACCTGGTGTCCAGGTCTCAAGAGTGACCGTCTGGCTGGCAGAGCTGGGCCAAGGGGTGTGGGAGGGCCTCACTGGCTTGCCCGAGGAGGCGGGGCAGCCAGGCCTCCGAGCAGAGAAGACCCCAGGCCTCAGCTCCTTGTGACTAAGGGGCTGCGGCACCCAGCACGCGGCCTGGACTCAGCGCGCTGTGCTCTCGAGGGGACCCCGCAGCGGCCCTTCATGGGAGCGGAGCCTGCATAGCCTGCGTGGCCCCGGGGCCCTGGGCATGAAGTCAAGGGGCCCAAGGGAGGGGGATGTGGGAGCCCGAGGGGCGGCAGGTGGAGCGGGGAACCCTGAGCACAGGTCAGCCGCACGCGGCCGCACGCCCCGACCTCGCTCCAGGCGGGATGAACCGCAGCAGCGGCTTCGCGGGCTCGGGCTGGGCGCTGGCCGCTCACATCCGGGTCGGGGAGGGTCTCCCTCTGGCTCCTCTCCCCCCCGGGGTGGGGGTCCCATCGCGGCGTTTCGGGGGCGCTGAGCGCACAGCCAGCCCCAGGCAGCTGAGATGGGCAGCAGGGCGTGGCCTCGGGCGTGGGGCCATGTGGGGTGCCCTGGGCACAGGCCGAGCGGAGGCTTTGCCGCAGGAGGACGTGGGGGCTCATCTGAGTGATCCCAGGACGGGCGGGGAGCCTGAGCTTACCCAGCGACGTGCAGGCCCCACAGCTGATCCCAGGACGAAGGGTTAATCTGGGGCCTCACCCAGGAGCAGAGCTGGGAGGGGCTCGGGTCACGGGATGCCTCCTGGTTTCCCAGGTGACTAGGCTTACCTCCCAATGTGCGCATGCTCAGTTGCTTCAGTCGGGTCCAACTCTGTGTGAGCCCATGGACGGTAGCTCATCAGGTCCTCTGCCAGCGGGGTTCTCCAGGCAAGAACGCTGCAGTGGTTTGCAGGCCCTCCTGCAGGGGATCTTCCTGAGGATATGGACGGAACCGACGTCTCTGTTGCCTCCTGCCCTGGCAGGTGGGTTCTTCATTACTAGCACCACCTGGGAAGCCCTGCATCACAGTGTCGGGTGCAATGAAGGCTGGAGGGCACGTGGGGGACATGCACCCAGTAAAGGGAAAACTAGCCCAAGCTGAGATGCAAAGAGCAAAGCAGGAGGGCGTTTCCTTCCAAGGAAGGTGTGGCGTGAACTGGCGGCAGGGGCTAAGGCGACCAGTAGAAGGGCGCCAGGTGGCCTCAGTATGGACGAGGGGACCTACAGTCTCTCTACATCCCCAGAGGATGGAGTTACGAGGGTAAAACCCACAGCTTCGTGGAGACAGCACCCACAGCCATCAGTGGTTTGTCTTGTTTGGGGGGATGTAGAGAATATAAACATTGTTTTTCTGAGGAAATGTATCCTAAGATCTGGATGATTGCTTTAGAAATGACCTTTAGAACACAAGATAAATAACTAACTGCCCATAGATATGTAGAGTATATAAAACAATGAAAAAATGTGTTTTAAAGGAGGATTCCAAATAATCTATGTAGATATTCTGCCCTAGAGAAAGAGAGCATAGCCCCACTTTAAATATGGGCCATGCTCAGCAGCATGACACATGAGACACGGTGTGGGAAGGGGTCCTGGGGTGTACCTACAGTGAGGAGACCTGACAGAGACCCCTGAGATGACACACGAGACACGGTGTGGGAAGGGGCGCTGGGGTGAACCTACAGTGAGGAAACCTGACAGACACCCCTGAGATGACACACGAGACACGGTGTGGGAAGGGGTGCTGGGGTGTACCTACAGTGAGGAAACCTGACAGAGACCCCTGAGATGACACACGAGACACGGTGTGGGAAGGGGTGCTGGGGTGTACCTACAGTGAGGAAACCTGACAGAGACCCTGACATGACACACGAGACACGGTGTGGGAAGGGGTCCTGGGGTGTACCTACAGTGAGGAAACCTGACAGATGCCTGACATGACACTCGAGACACAGTGTGGGAAGGGGTCCTGGGGTGAACCTACAGCGAGGAAACCCAACCGACGTCTGAGCCAGGCGGCCGTGGGCCACAACCACAGTCTTGAGGCAGATTATCCAAGCAGACCCTGGGCGTGCTGAGGGGAAGACAGGGCTTTTCCTCTGGGGTCTTCCTTCCAGCAGCCCATCACTCAAGTCTCATCATGAGAAAATATCAGACAGGTTCTACCTGAGGACAACGTATAAAACTCCTAGGAATTACCTCACACCCATCAAGTTCACCGAAGCAAGGAGAGACTGACAACAGTCACGCCCGAGAAGACCCAGGGAGATGCGACAACCAGCCCAGGGGCCCTGGAGGCGTCCTGGGGCTGGAGACTGGCTTAGGCGAAGTGGAAGTCTGAGGGAGTATGGACTTCCGTTCCTCATAGTTACCAATGCTGCTCGTCCACAGCGACGCGCACTACACCGCGATAAGATGCTAAGAGAAGGAAAAACGGTTGAGGTACACAAAACTCTCTCAACTGTCTTTGCCACGTTGCTGTAAATCTGAATCTATCCATCCTAACACTTTTGAAAGTTAATTTTCAAAAGCACTCTATGGTCTAGAGGAGGGGACATATGTGCCCCATGGCTGATCCATGTTGATGTTTGACAGAAAACAACAAAATTCTGTAAGATTATCCTTCAATTAAAAATAAATAATTTTTTGAAAAAAGTTCACAGAAGAATTCAAATGATCAAGTAACCTTGAGAAATGTTTATGAGTAAAAAAATGCCAATTAAAGCAAAGAAACATTAAAAAATACAGACTTTGCAGATATACTCTATTACCCATGATAAATCAATATGGAGTTTGTAATCCTTTTTTCTTTTGCTATAAAATCACAGATGAATTAGTATGAGCTTTCTTAAAGTTTATCTTTTTAATATACTGGTTAAGTTTCATTTTCCTATTACTTTTGCTGTCTCCAGAAGCTGACAAGAAAAAAAGATGAATTAAAACTTTTGTAGATCTGCGGATTTTCATAAATCACCAAGCAATAAACGCATCAGCAAAAAATCGAAGACAGTAATTTAGTCTGGCTTTATTACTAATGCATGAGAAATGCATTTAAGCAACTTAAATTAATCGGAAAAGTATTACAGCTATAACACTGCTGCCTTTTTTCTAAGCCAAACATGTACATTTTATAGAAGAACTGCAGCTCGTAAGCCCGTGGCAGACAGCGGTTAGTCACGATGCAAGTGCGCCCAGGTCAGCCACCGTTTCTCCTGCCAAGAACACCTCCTTCCGTCCCTTCTCAGCCCAGCCATGGGCTTGTCCAGGGGCCCAGGCTCTGGTTTTCTCTGACATTGTTGCTCTTATAGTTTATTGATGGGTTGAAGTTTATTATATTTCTTGAATTAAAGTAATTTCTCTCTCCTGTGTAAGCTAATTCGTCAACAAAGACAGGAAATGTTTCCAGAAGGTGGAAACTTCCAAGTGGAATACATGCGTGTTTATCCTCACAAATGCTACTGCTCATGACACTTTACGTTCATTTACGGACGTGCCTTCAGCTCCTCCATGTTTAGAAGGAGCCCCACGTGAGTCAACATGTCTGAGAGAGAGAAGCAAGAGCAAGCCTCGCTTTGCAGCTGACGTCCCCGAGCAAAGGCTTCCTGGCTCCCCCTCCAACCCCACCCCCAGCCCCCGTCGCAGGACCGGTCCTTCCAGCTGACCACAGACCCCCCCCAGGGCCTGATTTCACCTTAGTCACCTCCCTGAAGGCCCGTCTCCGAATATGGTCACATCCTGTAGTCAGGATGCCAGTATACACATTTGGTGGTTGTCACTGTTGCTTAGCTGCTAAGTTGTGTCTGACTCTTCGTGATCCCAAGGACTGCATATTGCCAGACTCCTCTCTCCACTGGGTTTCCCAGGCAAGAACACTGGAGTGAGTTGTCATTGCCTTCTCCA
The DNA here is from genome assembly GCA_006410675.1 of Oreotragus oreotragus. Lineage (NCBI taxonomy): Eukaryota > Metazoa > Chordata > Mammalia > Artiodactyla > Bovidae > Oreotragus > Oreotragus oreotragus. The sequence goes on along the minus strand of SJYX01011331.1, from coordinate 23,172 downwards.
GGGGATCTTCCCCTGCCCCGGGATCGGACCCGCCTCTCTTGCGGTTGCTGCACCGCAGGCAGACTCTTTACCGCTGAGCCCCTGGGGAAGACCCTGTACACATTTGGAGGGGACACAATTCAGTCCATGACTCTCTGGCCCTCAAATTAAGGCCAAGAATTAATTTTTTAAAACAATCCCTGCACATTTGTGTTCATTGCTTCAAGAAGACAGATGTTGCTGCTAAGAAACAGTTCCCACTGAATATTTAAAACTAAAACTAAAATGTTATATGCTTCTGAATACAGCTATTTTACAAGCAAAGTATAATTTCTGGTTCCTTCTAGAGATCAGATCTGTTTGCGTGATGGACTCATTCCTTTAGTGAATGGGGCTTATTTAGAACAAAATGTCAGACGGGGTTGAAGAGAGAAAAAAAGCAGGATGGCAGGTGTTCTGACCCTAAATCAGATAAAAAAAGAAAAACACGGTACACATTTAGCTAAAAGTAACCTTTTTTTTACTTTTTGACGTATACACACGAATCTATATTAAGCGAAAGTTTGGCATAAAGACAAGTGGACTCGAGTATAGTTTGCGTGATGGGCTCATTCCTTCAGTGAATGGGGCTTATTTAGAACAAAATGTCAGACGGGGTTGAAGAGAGAAAAAAAGCAGGATGGCAGGTGTTCTGACCCTAAATCAGATAAAAAAAGAAAAACACGGTACACATTTAGCTAAAAGTAACCTTTTTTTTACTTTTTGACGTATACACACGAATCTATATTAAGCGAAAGTTTGGCATAAAGACAAGTGGACTCGAGTATCACTTCTCAAAATGCTGACGCTCTCACACTCCCTCCTAACAAAATGCACGTCTCCCTTTCAGAAGCAAGCAAGCATCTGTGCAGGTTTCGGCTCGTCCCCGAGGTCTGCTGGCCAGCTGGGAAGGCATCTTGGTTGTTCACAGCCGCTCTGCCCGTGGAGACTGAGGCGCCCACAGCCTGCCGCCACATCAGTGCTTTCCCGCGAGTCTCTGAGAAGACGTCTTTCTCCTTCCACTTTAACTTGAATTCTGATACATTTGGGAGGGAAAAAAAATCTCAGTTTCTTCAAGGTTTCAAAGTCCAGTGCTCAGAGCAAATGCTCAGGCAAGGTGACTTCTGTAGCCCCATCACATTCTTTCAAACATACCTGTCTCTGCTGAGTGGTGTCACTGAGCCCTCAGCTTCAACCCGAGTAGAGGCTGTTTGCACCCCCTTACCTCACCCCTCTCTGCACACCCTTCTCTGTACACTCCCTCTCTCTGCACCCCTCTCTCTGCACACCCCCTCTCTGCACACCCACAGGCAGGTCCTACAGACCACTCCATCCTATCAGCCCCATTCAGCCCTTCTTCAGCGCGTCCCACATTCTGTCCTGCAGCCTCCAAGTCACACTGCCCTGCACTGTGCTTTCCTCCGCTTCCTCCTCCTGCATTTTCAGTGCAGCTTTCTGTACAGGCACTGCAGCTGTGCTCCATGCGGCTCTATTGAATGAGGTTTTATACGTAAAAAGAATATATGTATGAATCAGAAATCAGCCTTTTAAAAGCTGCCAAATTTCACCCTAACCAGGAAGAACACTGCTTGAAATCTCAACGCAGAGGAGAACGGGACTGATGACGTGATTTTGCTCCCCTAAAACCTACCCTCAGTATTTCTTTGCTGTAGAACTTGTCATAAAATCACTAGGTCCTTCTGGAGTGAATTAGTCTCCCTGTCTGCATCCCCCTTACCCTGCAGGTCCACAGCAGAGGAAACCTCTGAGGTTTGGTGCAGAGAAAAGAGGACACGCCGGATAGGAGACCCCTTTGTGCCTGGAGGGGGAGACTTGCCCGTTCTGATCCAGACTCTCAGATCAACAGCCGAGGCTGCCCTGAATGGCAGGGGGTCTGCAGCTGGAGGAACACGGTGCCCCAGCCTAGAGGCACAGGCAGGGAGCCGATTCAGAGGGCAAGTGGGGACGCGAGGGGACAGAATGGGCCTGCCCTCCTGGGCAGAGTAGTGACCCCACCTGCGACCACGTGCTGATCTCAGAACTGGGACTGTGTCACCTCCCACGGAAAGGGGACTTTCAGGCGTCTTTAAGGTTATGGGCGTGGAGGCAGGAGGTTATTGGAGGTTACTGGTGGGCGGGTCTCTAAAAGCAGTCAGCTGTGGCCACAGGGAAGTAAGCACAGAAGGGTCAGAAGTGCGGGCGTTGCTGACTCTGAAGATGAGGCCAGGCCTCCAGCCGAGGACCCGACCGCCTCTGGGACCCAGGAAAGGCAGGAGCAGACTCAGAGCCTGCTCACACCTCGGCTTTAACCAGTGAGACCGAGTCTGCTTCTGGCCTCCAGGGCTGTAAGATGATGGATTCATGTTGTTTCAAACCACTGAGTTTGTGTTTATCACGTATGGCGGCAAAAAGCAAACCAATAGAATGTGAAAAAGAGAAAAACCACACAAACCATCTGAAAGAAGCAAGCACCTCGCCTGATTTTCGTCAGTGCAAAAACAGAGGCTAAATTGCATCATGAATTCAGATTGCTAGAGAAGTCATAAGTATCAATTTTTATGAACTTCCTCAGCTTTTAAACACTGGAAGGAAGCCTCATGGAGGACCAACCACGACGAGAATCAAAAAGTATAGTTGCAGGCAGAGGGCTTTATGAACGTCCTCAGCTTTTAACACTGGAAGGAAGCCTCAGGGAGGGCCAACCACGACGAGAATCAAAAAGTACAATTGCAGGCAGAGGGCTGATCACCACAACCAGGAAGTTTCTGCTTCGTGGTCTTATAGGAACAATCCCCACTTTGTGTGATTCCTTGAGTTTTTTTTCTCTCAGAAGGGTCACTTATTTTTATCTGAGTGCATGCAAAATCTCTGAAGGACTCGTCTTTGTAAATTGGCACAATCGTTGTTGTGGATTAAAAGTTCTCTGCTAGAAAAAGTTGTAATACCTTTGAAATCAAAACATTAGGTCAAACCTGTAAGAATCACTGGGAGCTGTCTTCACTCATGGGAGTGTAAGATGGTATAAGCAGCTTACAGAGGGTGACAGAGCCTCATTTTTCTCTCAGAAGGGTCACTTATTTTTATCTGAGTGCATGCAAAATCTCTGAAGGACTCGTCTTTGTAAATTGGCACAATCGTTGTTGTGGATTAAAAGTTCTCTGCTAGAAAAAGTTGTAATACCTTTGAAATCAAAACATTAGGTCAAACCTGTAAGAATCACTGGGAGCTGTCTTCACTCATGGGAGTGTAAGATGGTATAAGCAGCTTACAGAGGGTGACAGAGCCTCAGGGATTCCTGCAAACTGGGAATGTCAGGGACCCAGATGCCACTCACCCAGGAGAGAAACTCATCTCCTGGATTGTAAGGAAGCATCATTAGAAGGTGCTTAGCTAGTGAACTTTAGTAAACAAATTGGTCAAAATTAATTTTTGTAAGTGATTGTCATATCTAGTCAATGATACATTGCTTATACCTCCTGTAGATTATATAAAAGTTACTTCACGTGCAAACATATTCCCTTCCTGAATTTACCATAATTTCACTGAGAGCAGGAACTGTATCTCCTATCTCTTCGGTTTCTCCTGAGGCATAGAGGGTGGTGCTCCGCCTGTGATGTGCTGAACTGCCTGGTCACCACACACTCGTGACCCCTTCTTCCAAACCTGCTCAACTCTGTTCTTGACTTTTCGTTATCAGCAGTCAATCAATTCTCTCTAGTGTGGCTGTGAGGGGTCTAAACAACACCCCTCTACACTGGGCAGAAACTGGGATTCACTGTGAATCGAGCCGTCAGCTATGCCACAGCCTTCCCCATCGTTTGGGAAGAGGCGTGTAGCTGATTTCTGGTTGAATTCCTCTCTGAAGACCAACCTTTGCTTCTTCAGGTCCCTTCCTCCTCCCTGCCTCTTTATTCCTGGGTCAAGGGCATGGGGTATTCCCTGTGACAAAGACTGGACCCCCCAGATGCACAGCGCAGGGGTTCGGGACAACCTCGTGCCCACAGGGGCAGCCCAGGGCTCCCTCCGGCTCTCTCTGCCTTGCTGCGTCGGGCTCCCACTCTCTCTCTCTCTCTCGCTCTCTCCCTGGGGCAGGCTCTGCTTTTGTGGGACTTCACCTGAACCCTGAGAGCAGCACGTTGCAAATTCCGTGGCCAAAGGCGGATCATGTAGAGGCCGCATCAGTTAACAGCGTCTCAGTCTGAGGCTTCTCATTAAGCAGCTTCTGTTCTGGCTGAAGTTCTGTTTCAGGAAGTAAAGGAAGAAAGAGCACTTGGTTTCCAGCTAGATCAGCGCTGTAGCCACAGAGGGACACGGGAGACCCCTCCTTTACTCCGGGAGTCTTTCACCTGCTGCTCAGAATCACGGCCGGCCGCTCACTGACGTTCCTGAAAGGTATTAAAGAAAACGTTTAATCAAAGAAAAAATGGTCATAAACATGTCTCTAGGCCAGATTTTAAAGATACCGTTTCATAACCAGTTAAACGGCTCACAAACTTATTTCTTTATACACGAATAGGAAATTACGTTTCCAAATTACATTCTAAAATATAGTCCTGTTTTCTTCAAACGCAAAATATTTTGGAGGGAAGTGGTCCTGGTTGCTAACAGCACTTAATCGGTCTTGTGCAGGTTTCACGTGGACGTGAAAAGCCCATTTTAAGCTGATTTGAGTACTTGTTCTCTGCTAAGCTATTAACCAGATTAAACGTCTTCGAGTATTTCTCTTTGTGCAATCTGTGATCTATTTTGGATGTGTACTTGCAACATTTCAATGAAAGTAAAGCTTCCAGCCTTCTGGACAGTGACCACTGGCCCACAGCACTGTTTCCCCTGAAGAGAATTGGGGCAGGAAGGGGACAGGAAGGGGACGAGTGGCAGGAAGGGGACTCGTGGCAGGAAGGGGACAGGAAGGGGACTCGAGGAGGAAGGGGACAGGAAGGGGACAGGAAGGGGACTCATGGCAAGACTTGTGGCAGGAAGGGGACAGGAAGGGGATTCAAGCAAGAAGGGGACAGGAAGGGGACGCGTGGCAGGAAGGGGACAGGGGACACGGCCCCACCCCCTCCTCAGGCCAAAGGCCAGGCGGTGACGCAGGCACAGAAGGCCACGCGAGGCCCGGAAGGGAGATGCCTCTTGGTGCCGAGCAGAGCCCGCCGTCCGGATGCTTCTCTGCCGCCCCGTTTGGGAACTGCAATCACTTTTTTTTTTAACTTATTCTGAAATGTCTTTATTTTCTTTCGTTATCTGAAAACAGACTATACCAATAAGTACTGTGTATTTGTGTATCCTGGTACATTACAATCCTCGAAGACGATCATTCTAGATGGTGTTTCCTTTCTCGTCCTCTCGGCTCCACGCTCCTGGTGGCCAGTTTTCCCCTCTCGGCCCTGGCTAGTCAGGGTGCTGAGAAAGGGTGCTGGGACCCCAGCTCCCCAAAGCCTGGGCTTTCTGCAGGCCTGGAGCTCAGACTGGCACCTTTGGAAAGCCAGGCCTCACCACTGCCCAGGGTCACCGGGGGGTCCACCGGCTGTCAGATCCATCCCCTGCCTCTTCCTGCCTTCCTGAGACAACCGGCCAGGCCAGGATAGAGCAGCCTTGCCCACCCTTGGCAGCTAGCGGGGGTGGAGGGAGCAAAGACCAGGGGCCCTCGGAGCCCCCTCCACCCGGACCCGAGCCCCAGGGGCGCCACTTGAGCCCTGACCCTCAGGCCACCTGGCTTCCTCACCTGGACAGTAACAAGGGCGACAGGGAATGGGGACAGAGCCAGAGTGAGTCGGAGGAGCCCTGCTCTCACCTCCGCATAAACCGTCTCACCTCGCTCATGCGCCTCGGATCAGACAGTCCAGGTAACTCTCGGAAGCCAGGCTCACAGCGGCGGCTGAAATTTCACTTGACTTGGNTCGTCCTCTCGGCTCCACGCTCCTGGTGGCCAGTTTTCCCCTCTCGGCCCTGGCTAGTCAGGGTGCTGAGGAAGGGTGCTGGGACCCCAGCCCCCCAAAGCCTGGGCTTTCTGCAGGCCTGGAGCTCAGGCTGGCACCTTTGGAAAGCTGGGCCTCACCACTGCCCAGGGGCACCGGGGGGTCCACCGGCTGTCAGATCCATCCCCTGCCTCTTCTTGCCTTCCCGAGACAACCGGCCAGGCCAGGACGGAGCAGCCTTGCCCACCCTTGGCAGCTAGCGGGGGTGGGGGGAGCAAAGACCAGGGGCCCTCGGAGCCCCCTCCACCCGGACCCGAGCCCCAGGGCCACCACTTGAGCCCTGACCCTCAGGCCACCTGGCTTCCTCACCTGGACGGTAACAAGGGCGACAGGGAATGGCGACAGAGCCAGAGTGAGTCGGAGGAGCCCTGCTCTCACCTCCACATAAACTGTTTCACCTCGCTTATGCGCCTTGGATCAGACAGTCCAGGTAACTCTCGGAAGCCAGGCTCACAGCGGCGGCTGAAATTTCACTTGACTTGGCAGCTGCAAGCCTTGAAGAGCTGTGTCCTGTCTTTGTAAGTTCTACTTTATCTGGTTATTTATAAGACAAGATACTTTCATTTCAATTATAATTGCTTTATGGATTAATTATCACAATGATTATATGAATATTTAATACAATTTTATGGTGTTTACCGACAGTATCTTGAAAATTAGCTGCTGTGATTTAATGGGCCAATGTTAATAATTTATATTCATACATGCAGCTTGACTCTCATTAGCAACACTGGCTGGAAAATATATGAGCACTGGGAGTTCGTCTAAGTAATTGTTTATTTCTACGAAAACTACAAACAGCTTATATGCACGAAAATTTCTAAGATCTTTATCTTTGTCATGCTGATCTTGGAACTTGGGCAGTTTGTTAAGAAAGTGTGGTTTCCGCGTCTAGTCTGCCCTGCACAGGATCCTTGACTCGTCTGGACCGGGACTCAGCTCATCAGACACAGACGTCAGTGTAATTAGACACCCCCTGCACTGAGGTTTGAGTGGCTTAAATTTAGTGCTGATTTTCCACTAACATTTCAGCCTTGTGAGAATTTTCAGGGTGGATAAAGTTAACTGGTGTGAGCTCCATCTTGGTGGTACTTCTCCTTTGTGGAGGTGGACATGCTCATAAACTACAGAACCAGATACAGGTTAGGACAGAAAGTGTCTGCCCACCTTGCCAGCACTCACTCAGGGCACTGCCATCCTGTGCCCTCATCCCAGCACCACTCCTGTGTCTTTTAGTTTTTACTTTGTTAACACATTGGAGTAGAGTTGGTTTACCGTAGTGTGCTAACTTCAGGTGTGCAGTGGAGTGATTTAGTTATATTTACATGTGTATGTACGCTCTCCATACGAAACAGCTGGCTTAAAACCCAACATTCAAAAAAACTAAGATCATGGCATCTGGTCCCATCACTTCATGGCAAATAGATGGGGAAACAATGGAAACAGTGTCAGACTTTATTTTCTTGGGCTC
>SJYX01011331.1:2467-13867 GCA_006410675.1 Oreotragus oreotragus | reverse complement strand
TGGTCATGTATGGATGTGAGAGTTGGACTATAAAGAAAGCTGAGCGCCAAAGAATTGATGCTTTTGAACTGTGGTATTGGAGAAGACTCTTGAGAGTCCCTTGGACTGCAAGGAGATCCAGCTAGTCCATCCTAAAGGAAATCAGTCCTAAATGTTCATTGAAAGGACTGATATTGAAGTTAAAACTCCAATTCTTTGGCCACCTGATTTGAAAAGACCCTGATGCTGGGAGGGATTGGGGGCAGGAGGAGAAAGGGATGACAGAGGATGAGATGGCTGATGGCATCACCGACCCGATGGACGTGAGTGTGGGTAACTCTGGGAGCTGGTGATGGACAGGGAGGCCTGGCGTGCTGCGATTCACGGGGTCAGAGTCGGACACGACTGAGCGACTGAAAACGATAGCACATGTGTCTACTCCTCTTCAAGTTCTTTTTCCATTTAGGGCATCAAGAGTGTTGGACAGAGTTTCCTGTGCTGTATAGCAGGTCCTTGTCGCTTATCTGCCACATTGTACATGAACAGCAAGGAGGCTTTCCCGGCGGCTCAGATGGCAAAGAATTTGCCCACCATTCCAGAGACCTGGTCTTGATCTCTGGGTCAGGAAGAGCCCTGGAGAAAGGAATGGAAACCCACCCCGCTATTCTTGCCTGGGAAATCCCATGGACAGAGGAGCCTGGGGGGCCGCAGTCCACGGGGTCTCGAAGCGTCGGACACGACACAGCGACCACTTTTTCTCAGTGGGCACGTGTCCACCCCAGCCTCCCAATCTGTCTCCCCCACTCACCCCCTGTGGTGACCACAAGCCTGTGAGTCTGCTTCTGATTTGTAAATAACTTCACTTGTATCATTTTAAAATATTCTGCACATAGGCAATAGCATGATGATACTTGTCTTTCTCTGACTTATCACACCGAGTGTGATCATCTCTAGGTCCGTCCATGTTTCTTCAAAGGCCTTATTTCATTCTCCCTTTGTGACTGGGCAGTATTCCACTGCATACACGTACCGCAGCTTCTTTATCCATTTTTCTGTTGATGGACATCTAGTTTCTCCCTTGTCTTGGCTGCTGTAAACAGCACTGCAATGGAGATGCAAAAGAGTTGAGTTAACCATTCTCTCACACCACATACAAAAGTAAACTCAACGGATTGAAAAGCAGAAGTGGAAGCTGCTCAGCTGTGTCCCAAGTCCATGGGGTCCTCCAGGCCAGAACATGGAGTGGGCAGCCTGTCCCTCCTCCAGGGGATCCTCCCAACCCAGGGATTGAGCACAGGTCATCTGCAGTGCAGGCGGATTCTTTACCAGCTGAGCCACAAGGGAAGCCCAAGAATACTGGAGTGAGCAGCCTGTCCCTCCTCCAGCGGATCTTCCCGACCCAGGAAGTTTTGCCATAAAGACTGTATTAGAGGAAAATATAGGCAGAACACTCTTTGACACTAATAGCAGCAGGATCTTTTTCGGTCTGTCTCCTGGAGAAATGGAAATAAAAACCAAGATAAACAAATAGGACCTAATTAAACTCAAAAGCATTTTCACAGCAAAGGAAACCATGAATGANCCAACCCAGGGATTGAGCACAGGTCATCTGCAGTGCAGGCGGATTCTTTACCAGCTGAGCCACAAGGGAAGCCCAAGAATACTGGAGTGAGCAGCCTGTCCCTCCTCCAGCGGATCTTCCCGACCCAGGAAGTTTTGCCATAAAGACTGTATTAGAGGAAAATATAGGCAGAACACTCTTTGACACTAATAGCAGCAGGATCTTTTTCGGTCTCTCTCCTGGAGAAATGGAAATAAAAACCAAGATAAACAAATAGGACCTAATTAAACTCAAAAGCATTTTCACAGCAAAGGAAACCATGAATGACACAAAAAGATAACCTGCAGAAAACATTTCCAAACGATGCAACCGACACAGGATTAACCTCCAGAATTTAGAGACAGCTCATGAAACTCGGCATCAAAAAGCACCACTCCTGCGTCTGCAAAGCCCGTCTGTCCTGGGCCGGGGGAGCTGGCCTGGGTCACCACTCGGATTTCTGCCGGTCTCCCAAAGTCGCGGTGGAGAGCGACAAAGGGGCAAAACTGCAGGGCAGGCGGTCGGGCCCGGGCTCCCGTGTCCCCGCCGCCAATCGCCTACAGGGTCTGCTGGGGCAAGGCTTCCATTCCTGGCCTCACCCCCAACCCCAACCCCCCCGACTCCACATCCTGTGAGGGCGGGGCCTCCTGGTGCAGGGGCCCAGCTTCCCAGGGAGACGAAAACGGCCGCACGCCAGGTCTCCTGAGGCCGTCCTGGGTGCCACCTTCCCTGAGCAGCCGTGGGACTTGGTCCTGCTACGGGGGCCCCTGGAGGTCACCATGACACAGCGACAGTGTTACACGTTCAGCTCCTGGGGTCTCCAAACCAACAGTCCCTCGCCTGGACTCACGCCTCTGCGTCCAGATTTCAGACGAGTCTGAGAGTAAGAAGCACACACAGTGGCTTTGCACCATTCGCATTTTTTCTGAAGAAGAGTCGGGGATGAAACAAGATAACACGGGTACAGCACCTGCCCCACGCCGTGTGCTCAAGAGGTTTCACTGTCTGAGGTCAGTTTGGAGACTCTGAAAACAGAATCCCAGTCTCTGCTTCATGCTGTCCAGACCCCCAGGTGGCCCTGCTGGAGGTCGCAGGGTCAGCAGAGGACTTGGGCTGGGACGTCTCCGGGGACACGTTTCTAAAGAGAAGTCAGTGAAGGGTTGACCTGAACTCCCCCTTGACGCAGGCCTGGGAGAGTGACGACCTTGAGCTCCATTAGACTTGGTCACCGCAGCTCCATCCGAACACTGATGGGATTTTCAGCTTAAAAACATGAGATGTGTTTTTGCATAATTCCCGTTTTGTGCAAATGGCCACATTTCTTTCATTTCTCTGTACTTTCTTAGTCTTTACTGTTTTCATTTTATTTTGAGAGATGAAATGCATTCATGCTCTGTCCAGAAAGCCCTGAGAACTTTAGAAACCTTTTTATGTGCAGGAGAAAGACAATAGAAAATAAATAAATAAAAACTTGGGGAACTTTAAAATTCTACTTTTATGGTGAGAGAAGCTAAGAGCAGCCACACCGTAAAGTTTGCACCTCTGTTCAAAGTTATGCCCATGTTTTTCTCCATGTACGTAGTGCGAATAATCCAGCAAAGTAAAATCTCACAAGGAAGACTTGTTTAGCCTCCACTGGAAATCTACCAGCTCTAACACATTTTAAATGAAACCTCTGGAATTCCCTAATCAGGCAGCCTTCCTTCTCATCACTAGCTCATCACTGACCATTAGACAGGCTTAACCCAGGCCTGAAGGTCAAAGGTTGACGGTGCTTTGGTTCAGTGAGGACTGCCGTACTTGAGCTACAGAGGCTCAAGTAGCTGAGGGAGGTACGGCGCACGTTGTCGATTCCCACGTGCTCTCCGTTTTAAGGGATCAGATTCCATTTTGGAATTGACTAGTGAGGCTGGGTTCCTGCACAGGTGTGAGCTCTCAGCTGCAGGTTGGGGTCCTCCTCCTCCACTCCTGGGACGCCAGCCACACAGGGCAGGAGACCCAGGCCAGCCGAGGATGAGACACCACAGGCCACGGCTCCAGGAGCCCCTTGTCTGCGGAGATTCTAGTTGGATACAAGAAACGGAATCGGTACCCCCTGGATGGCATGGATGTCGCCTCCTAAGAGGCACCCTTTGGATTTCCTTTTATAAAATGACCAGGAAACTCCAGGGCCTCCCATGGGGATACTCATCTGCAGCCTGGCTCCTGCTGTCCCTGGGGAGGGGTCATCTCTCTGGAACCGGGTTCTGCTGAGACCCGTCCACTCAGGGTGAGGGCACATGTGGCCCCTGTTCAGAATCGCTGGTGACACCCTCTGGGCTGCAGCGATCTCGGCGTGAACTCAGGCGCTGTGTTCACCCCACAGACTCCGAGGCTGGGCGGTGGTGGCCTCGGGGAGGCGGCGGTGCCTGGAAGTGCCAGGGCCCCCCGCTCGGCGCAGCCCCGACAGAGACCTGCGGGGTCTGGGTCTCGGGCATCCTTCAGGGGGTTTTCTGGAGCCACTTTGCCTTTCCTTGAAGATGAATGCCTTTATTGGGCTTCCCTGGTGGCTCAGTGGTAAAGAACCCACCTGCCCACACAGGAGACACAAGTTCGATCCCCGGGCAGGGAAGATCCCACATGCTGCGAAGCAACAGAACCCTCGCCCTGCAGCTACTGAGCCTGTGCTCTGCGCTCCGCTGAAAGGGACTCCCTGCAAGGAGAGGGTCCAGCCCCACCTGGAGAAGCACCTGTGCACAGCCCAGCACGACAGGAACAAACCAGACGATCTTCAAAATTACCTTTACTTCCACAGGAGCCTCAGGGATCCTGTTCCCGACTTTCCTACGACCATCATAAAGTCTGTCTGTTGATAGGGAAGGTGAGCTTCATCACGAGTCCTGTCACCCCCGACACACACTCAGCCTTAAACCCCCTCCTCCACAGCCCCTTGCCCCCCTGGTTCTCCTGAGTCAGAGCTCCAAGCACAGGGGTCACTGGAGGGCAAGCCACGGCCTGGGCGGTCAGACTTCCACCCAAGGAAGGACGGCCAGTGGCAGAGAACCTTCCAACACGACCATGGACACAAGACCGAGGACTCGGGCCGAGCTGGCCCTGCGCCCCGGGCCCCCCCTGGTACAGCACCTGCCCCACGCCGTGTGCTCAAGAGGTTTCACTGTCTGAGGTCAGTTTGGAGACTCTGAAAACAGAATCCCAGTCTCTGCTTCATGCTGTCCAGACCCCCAGGTGGCCCTGCTGGAGGTCGCAGGGTCAGCAGAGGACTTGGGCTGGGACGTCTCCGGGGACACGTTTCTAAAGAGAAGTCAGTGAAGGGTTGACCTGAACTCCCCCTTGACCCAGGCCTGGGAGAGTGACGACCTTGAGCTCCATTAGACTTGGTCACCGCAGCTCCATCCGAACACTGATGGGATTTTCAGCTTAAAAACATGAGATGTGTTTTTGCATAATTCCCGTTTTGTGCAAATGGCCACATTTCTTTCATTTCTCTGTACTTTCTTAGTCTTTACTGTTTTCATTTTATTTTGAGAGATGAAATGCATTCATGCTCTGTCCAGAAAGCCCTGAGAACTTTAGAAACCTTTTTATGTGCAGGAGAAAGACAATAGAAAATAAATAAATAAAAACTTGGGGAACTTTAAAATTCTACTTTTATGGTGAGAGAAGCTAAGAGCAGCCACACCGTAAAGTTTGCACCTCTGTTCAAAGTTATGCCCATGTTTTTCTCCATGTACGTAGTGCGAATAATCCAGCAAAGTAAAATCTCACAAGGAAGACTTGTTTAGCCTCCACTGGAAATCTACCAGCTCTAACACATTTTAAATGAAACCTCTGGAATTCCCTAATCAGGCAGCCTTCCTTCTCATCACTAGCTCATCACTGACCATTAGACAGGCTTAACCCAGGCCTGAAGGTCAAAGGTTGACGGTGCTTTGGTTCAGTGAGGACTGCCGTACTTGAGCTACAGAGGCTCAAGTAGCTGAGGGAGGTACGGCGCACGTTGTCGATTCCCACGTGCTCTCCGTTTTAAGGGATCAGATTCCATTTTGGAATTGACTAGTGAGGCTGGGTTCCTGCACAGGTGTGAGCTCTCAGCTGCAGGTTGGGGTCCTCCTCCTCCACTCCTGGGACGCCAGCCACACAGGGCAGGAGACCCAGGCCAGCCGAGGATGAGACACCACAGGCCACGGCTCCAGGAGCCCCTTGTCTGCGGAGATTCTAGTCGGATACAAGAAACGGAATCGGTACCCCCTGGATGGCATGGATGTCGCCTCCTAAGAGGCACCCTTTGGATTTCCTTTTATAAAATGACCAGGAAACTCCAGGGCCTCCCATGGGGATACTCATCTGCAGCCTGGCTCCTGCTGTCCCTGGGGAGGGGTCATCTCTCTGGAACCGGGTTCTGCTGAGACCCGTCCACTCAGGGTGAGGGCACATGTGGCCCCTGTTCAGAATCGCTGGTGACACCCTCTGGGCTGCAGCGATCTCGGCGTGAACTCAGGCGCTGTGTTCACCCCACAGACTCCGAGGCTGGGCGGTGGTGGCCTCGGGGAGGCGGCGGTGCCTGGAAGTGCCAGGGCCCCCCGCTCGGCGCAGCCCCGACAGAGACCTGCGGGGTCTGGGTCTCGGGCATCCTTCAGGGGGTTTTCTGGAGCCACTTTGCCTTTCCTTGAAGATGAATGCCTTTATTGGGCTTCCCTGGTGGCTCAGTGGTAAAGAACCCACCTGCCCACACAGGAGACACAAGTTCGATCCCCGGGCAGGGAAGATCCCACGTGCTGCGAAGCAACAGAACCCTCGCCCTGCAGCTACTGAGCCTGTGCTCTGCGCTCCGCTGAAAGGGACTCCCTGCAAGGAGAGGGTCCAGCCCCACCTGGAGAAGCACCTGTGCACAGCCCAGCACGACAGGAACAAACCAGACGATCTTCAAAATTACCTTTACTTCCACAGGAGCCTCAGGGATCCTGTTCCCGACTTTCCTACGACCATCATAAAGTCTGTCTGTTGATAGGGAAGGTGAGCTTCATCACGAGTCCTGTCACCCCCGACACACACTCAGCCTTAAACCCCCTCCTCCACAGCCCCTTGCCCCCCTGGTTCTCCTGAGTCAGAGCTCCAAGCACAGGGGTCACTGGAGGGCAAGCCACGGCCTGGGCGGTCAGACTTCCACCCAAGGAAGGACGGCCAGTGGCAGAGAACCTTCCAACACGACCATGGACACAAGACCGAGGACTCGGGCCGAGCTGGCCCTGCGCCCCGGGCCCCCCCCGCGAGCCGGCCCTGCGCCCCGGGCGCCCCCCCGCGAGCCGGCCCTGCGCCCCGGGACCCCCGCCGTGAGCTGGCCCTGCGCCCCGGGCCCCCGAGGGCGCCAGGGAAACAGCCAGCGCTCTCGCCTGGGGAGGACGGGAAAGGCCAGCTCGGGAAACACTCATGTGAAACTGATCACTAGAAAACGTTCTTCAGGTCACCATCAGTTCAGCAGATCAACGCAGTAAGACAGGTAGAGTCGGCTTCCCGCGCGGCATCCTAGTGACTCGGATGAAAACCCTCGCTCGTCTCTGAGACTGGGATGGCGTGAGGGCTTCCCTTACTTCNAGGGAAACAGCCAGCGCTCTCGCCTGGGGAGGACGGGAAAGGCCAGCTCGGGAAACACTCAGGTGAAACTGATCACTAGAAAACGTTCTTCAGGTCACCATCAGTTCAGCAGATCAACGCAGTAAGACAGGTAGAGTCGGCTTCCCGCGCGGCATCCTAGTGACTCGGATGAAAACCCTCGCTCGTCTCTGAGACTGGGATGGCGTGAGGGCTTCCCTTACTTCCAAACACCCGACGTCTCCTCTATCTCGAGAGCAAAGGACCTCGCGGCACACACATCCTGAGCTGAAGGCACCGTGAAACCAAGGTCGTTTCCAGAGGATGTGAACTCAGAAACGTGTCAAGTCCTCTAAAAGGAAAGCTTGTCCTTTATGTGATAACTAGCTCAGTTCCAAGAGCAGCTCGGCTGTCTGCAGGGAAGGAGACGTTTGGAAAGACGTGTATGAGACACTCGGGCAGGAGACGCAGCCCCCACTTGCGGGCACTCGGGAGCGTTGCCTTTCGGAGGCTGTCTCCGCTCGTGGGCAGGAAAGAGCAGCCCACAGAAGAAAGTGAGGTTGGTTTATGCGTCCTCGGTAGTCTTGTCTGACAGAATGATTTTNACGTGTATGAGACACTCGGGCAGGAGACGCAGCCCCCACTTGCGGGCACTCGGGAGCGTTGCCTTTCGGAGGCTGTCTCCGCTCGTGGGCAGGAAGGAGCAGCCCACAGAAGAAAGTGAGGTTGGTTTATGCGTCCTCGGTAGTCTTGTCTGACAGAATGATTTTCAGCAGCAAATGGAAATGGTAAACTTTTAGACGATACAAACAATTCTGAAGCCTCTGCTCCAAAGCCACTTGCTTCCTTGGCGTTCACTGTGTGAAGAGCGTTGGTGTGAAATTTGGCACCTACGAGTGAGCTCAGTTCTCCATAGACATCAGCTCGCGATGTCTTTATTAATTCTGGATGGCAACGTTACACTGATGCTCTGTGTTCACCTTACGGGACTGTACTGTGAGCGAAAGCTTCTGTGGATGAACAGGGACGCCCTGCAGCTTCTCGGAAGGCGCAGGCGGGAGTCCGGGCCTGCCCGGCAGGGCACTCAGCGCTCTCTGACTCCCACAGCCGTCTTCACCCGGCACGTTTTTAGACCAGCCCTGTTCTGTCGCACGGCAAGATTTTTAGGTTCTAACTGGTTGAATAAATGTCCTGGTCAATCCAGGAGCCTCTGCGCCCAGGTCAGCCCACACTTAATTAACATTTCATGTAAGATTAGAAAGAGGAGGAAAACTCTGACCCCCAGAGGTCAGCCACCCCCCGGGGCAGGGCTCCCATACGAGAAACAGGGTCAGGGCAGGTCTGCTGCTTAACGTGAGGGCTCTGTGTTGCCAAACGGTGGCAGAACAACGGAAACATGCCCCTGCAAAGAGGCATCGATCAAACACGTCCTGTAGTTCGCTAGTCAGAGCAGCTTCTAACAGATTCAAACAGAACTTTAAATACATGGTTTGATATTGCAAAATACTTTTTAAATGTACTTTAGCTACATAATAACTGTAATATTTCTGTTTTATATTTGATTTTCTGTTGAATTTTTTTCATTTGCCTAAAAATACCTTTTTCTGAAACTCAACCTTCATGCTCAAAATCTTCATATAAAACTTTTAAAGTGATAATGATACATGTTTCTTACTAAAATCTGAAGTGGAAATCTGAGCCAAAACTTTTTTTTATATCATTTTTCTGGTGAAACTATATTTAGNTCATTTGCCTAAAAATACCTTTTTCTGAAACTCAACCTTCATGCTCAAAATCTTCATATAAAACTTTTAAAGTGATAATGATACATGTTTCTTACTAAAATCTGAAGTGGAAATCTGAGCCAAAACTTTTTTTTATATCATTTTTCTGGTGAAACTATATTTAGATACAAATCTGCTATTTATCATAAAACAAATATGTCCATGAGTCAAAGTAGAAATAATTTTGCAATTAAGAATTTTCCTTCTTGAGAAAACTCAGAGTCAGAGTGAAAGAACATTTACTTTCGTATCTCTCTGTCCGCAACGGCAACCTAGATGTCTCACCGAGACCCTGATGCCTGTGTCGTGTGGGGTTAATAATCCTGACGTCGTCTTCTTGACCCTTAAGTGCATTTCCTGATTTTCTAGAAGACGATGCAGCTCTAGCTCTCGGGCTCTGCTCTCGGCACTGCATCTTAATCCCGCAATGGAACTGGAGGGATTCCACCACCTTCTAAAGCCCAGGCCCATGTGCCTTGAGTCACCACTGGCTGCAGGAAGTGCTGCTCATCAGTGTGAGAGACTTATGTCTGATGAGGATAAAGGACACCAGATCACTGCCCAGTGATAAATTATGTGCTGCTTTAAGAAGTGTCTTTCCTATGAGTAAACTTATCAGAATTTTAAGGCTGAAAGCAAATAGTGAATTGTGTTGTAGTTGAGGCAGATACAGCAAAATGCCAGAGACTGGGCTTGTAAGCAAGAAACACTGGTGTCCCTCCGTTCTGGAGGCTGGCGTCTGAGGTCAGGATCCAGGGGAGTGGGGCAAGGGCCCTGCTCAGGCCACAATCTTCCCTCCCTGTCCTCACCCGGCAGGGGGCAGGGGGCAGGGTCTTCCCTCCCTGTCCTCACCTGGCAGGGGGCAGGGGGCAGGGGGCAGGGTCTTCCCTCCCTGTCCTCACCTGGCAGAGGGCAGGGGGCAGGGAGCAGGGGGCAGGGTCTTCCCTCCTGTCCTCACCTGGCAGGGGGCAGCTCCCTGGGGTCTGCTTCACCAAGGACCTCATCCCATTAGGAAGACCCCACCCTCATCAGCTCCAGCACCATCACGTTGGGAGTTAAGATGCCAGCATGTGAATCTGGAGAGACGCAGACACCCAGAGTGCAGCTCGTTGTTACGAGGACTTCGAGGGAAGAGACACAAGCAAAGGCAAGGAAGGCACACGAGGGTCACACGCATCTGGGAGAAGGTGGCCGTTAAATCCCGCTTAAAACTTAGCCAAGGAATCACTCCCATCCCTCTCTTTCCGTGTCCATCCTTTTATTTGTTCAATTAAACAAGACGTTTCTAAAAATATATTTCACAAGAAGAAACTAAGGCATTGCTTTTTTTTTCCTAATTTAAAAAATAATAGGCATTGACTCTGTTACCAGCTACAGTGAAGTAACTGGCCCGGCTTAGCTTAGGACATAAGCAACTGGGAAACCGGCAGAATGTGTGAGCCAGCTGTGCTGGGTGCTGTCACTCGCGTGTCGATTCTTCTTGTCTCTCTTCCATTTCACCGTCTTCACTCTGTTCCGCTTATTCATCTGACTTTGAATGCGATGCTTTTGGCTGTTTCCTTGTCTTTCTTCAATGCTACAATTTTTCGTTATTTTAATTACTCCTGTCTTTGTCCATTTCTATAAACCTGAATGAAAGCGTTT
This sequence comes from Oreotragus oreotragus, assembly GCA_006410675.1. Taxonomy (NCBI): domain Eukaryota; kingdom Metazoa; phylum Chordata; class Mammalia; order Artiodactyla; family Bovidae; genus Oreotragus; species Oreotragus oreotragus. Next base: position 3,271 of record SJYX01011331.1, on the reverse strand, counting down.
TTTCTTACGACAAATGCTTGGTGAGGGTGTTTAACCTACTGTCTGGCACTGGGCTCGGTTTTCTTCTGCTTCATGGTGATTTTTTTCGCAATGCACCTTCAGAAACTCTCGCCTTTCGATTCTCACTTTGTATTTTCTTCTCATAAGAGTCTTTCCCGACTTTCTGCTGCCTTCTTGGGCTTATTCTCAGGCCAGAGGCTGTTAGTGGTGGCTGACAAGACTGTTGTCAAGGGAAGGACTCTTTTGCACCTCTGTCTTTAGCTTCCTCTTTGATCTTGTGAGATCTGGGCTCTTCCATGCATTCACCCCCTGCCTCTGTAGGACTCCTCTCCTGCCCCAGAAGCACAGCCACCCGCAGCCTGCTCCTGGACCCCCAGGAGCTCAGGCACCCCCTGAACCCTCAGGTACTGACCCCAAGTCCTCAGGCCCCCCTGAACCCTCAGGTACTGACCCCAGGAGCTCAGGGCCCTCCTGAACCCTCAGGTACTGACCCCAGCTCCTCAGATCCCCCCAGAACCCTCAGGTACTGGACCCCAGCTCCTCAGGTCCCCCCTGAACCCTCGAGTACTGGACACCAGCTCCTCAGGTCCCCCCTGAACCCTCAGGTACTGACCCCAGGACCTCAGATCCACCCTGAACCCTCAGGTACTGGACCACAGCTCCTCAGGTCCCCCCTGAACCCTTAGGTACTAAACCCAAGTCCTCAGATCCCCCCTGAACCCTCAGGTACTGACCCCAGGTCCTCAGATCCCCCCAAATGCTCAGGTACTGGACCCCCAGGAACTCAGATCCCCCCTGAACTCT
>SJYX01011330.1:288680-309507 GCA_006410675.1 Oreotragus oreotragus | reverse complement strand
AAGCTTACCAGAAAAAATCATTTATAATTCTACCCTTGACTTTCTAGATTCAATAGTGCTTTTAAGCAAATTAATGTCTATACATTCCAGGGCCTAACAAAATATCATAGTCTTTCCTATTGACTTGCCAATGCTTCTTTTATTGATAAAATTTATTTCCTCTCCTCCACTCCCAGTTTTGGGCATGGTATATATCTACCCTCTTTCTAAGGCCTAGTTCCATCACAGAAGAGGATCTTTTGAAATACAACTGGAAAAAAAGAAGAAACACACAGACTTTTTAATTTATTTTTAACTGAAGGATAATTACAATATTGTGTTGGTTTCTGCCATACAGCAACATGCATCAGCTATAGGTATACATACGTCCCCTCCCTCCCACATCCCACTCCATCCCTTCCCTCTAGGTTGTCACAGAGCCCCAGTTTGAGTTCCTTGAGTCATACAGCAAATTCCCACTGGCTATCTATTTTACATATGTTAGTGTATATGTTTCCATGCTACTCTCTCCATTTGTCCCACTCGTATTGACTTTTAGCATAACAATGATAAGAAGAGTGGGGAGAAGGAGAAAGCATGATAGCAAACACTTGTAAATCACTTAGGCTATACTAGGCACTCTTCCAAGTATTTTACACACATTATTAATCCTCAAAAAATCGAACATTGTGGATGTGTTTATTTTCTTCATTTTATAGAAGAGAAGACTAGGAAACAGAAGTGAACTAAGTGTCTGTGGTGGCAGGGATGGCAGCTCCACATGGGTTCAGAAACATAGGTTCCCTTCCACCAAGACAAGTCCAGCTACTGCCACTACTGAGCCCTCATCCCCCAGAGGTAGAGACCAGCGTTGAGCCCTCAATACGGCACCACTGCTGTTCCTGCTGGTGTAATCAGCACTGATTACTGCAAGGCATTCAGTTTACAACTATACAATAACGTGAAAGGATTATTCATTGAACCCAGGGGATTCAGGAGGTCATTTCTTAATACTCACATTGCTTAGTAATAACTCTTCATGGACAGTTATGGTAACTCCTAAACACCACAAAGTACCGATGCACTCAGACCACTGGGGGAGAGAAGAGCTGGAATTCCTACCAGACTAGCAACCGAGACCAGCCAGTGTGCTTGCCTAAGGAGAAAGAAATCTAAAACGGGTGGTTAAAGAGGCTGGTGATGGGTATCACTTATGTCCTTGGGATCAGCTACAGCTAGTAGCTTAGTTGACTAACCCACTTTTAGCCTTTTTAGAAGATTGCAAGTGACATGGATTCTGTGAGCAATGGAGTTTTTACCTCCCCTCTCAGGGACAAAATGAGAGTACCTCAGTCTTATAAGAAGGCCCACTGCCAGAGGATAGCCTGACAGTGTCTGACACACAGCTATGTCTCTCCCCAGATCTGTTCAGCCTCATCTGTCTCCTGAACCCCTGACCACTTCACCTGTCAGCTTTGTTGGCTATCTTGGCCTCTGTCCAGGTGAAGGTCATACTCAGCTAGAAGCAACGGCTCAGGTGCCCAGATCTAATCTGACCAGATCCGCAAAAGCTGTAATGTCTCCAGCAGCTGCCTGCAGAAGCCAGGTAACAAACCCAGAACTGCAGGGAAGTTAGTTAATGTCTCATGGGGTAAACAGTAGGCGTAAGAGACAGAAAATGGGAAAGAGCTATCAGAAGAATTCTTCCTTCGTCTGAGGTGCTGTGGTCCTTTATGGTTTGGTTGGAAACCTGCCACGTGAGTGAGTGCCTGGCTGTGTTCTCTCATTCCACACATCCCTCCTGCCTCACCTTCCTTTTCCCCGCTTAGTATTCTGCAGTTACCCTTCCCAATAAAACTCCAGTCTTTAAGCTTGGCCTAATTTTCTGTGTTTTAGGGAATATGGGTTGAAAAAGATATCAGACTCAGGGGGCTGTTTCAAATGATATGGGTGCCACCATTGAGGCCACTTTGCAAAGTGCTGTCCTTCAAGTTTGGAAGAATAAGAAAAACAGAACACCACTGTATTAGCATTGAACTTAGAAATATTTAACCTAAACTTGATTGAATAATTCTCTGAACCTCTCTGAGCCTCATTTCCCCATCTGGATCAACCAAGGATCCAGCAGGACAGGCTTTCAGGGGAAACTACGGGGAGTGCCTGTGAAACCTTGGGTAATTGATCCGTTTCCGCATATGTAAAATGAAGCTAGAAATGCAATTTGCATCGCAGGTATGTTTGGAGGATTAAATAGCATCATCACTCATGCAAACCACTTGTAAAGTCTCTTCTCTAGTATTTTCATCTTTGAAAATGGGTAAAAACTCCCCACATTCAATGGTGGTTATGAAGATTCGCTGCCTCCTCCAGGCAGCTGTTGGAGCTGACTGGGTGAGGTCTAGTCATCTGAGCTGTGGGAACACATGGCATAATTGTAAAATTATTTTTTTCTGGGGAAAAAAATAGGTGTGTTGTAATTTATGTCTAGACATTCTTCCCTTCCCTATTGAGAGACACCTGGACTGCTTCACACTGTCTTCTCAGGCCAGTGAGTTGACTCCACACCAACGCAGACTTCAGCCCACAACTCCCCCAACCCCCAACAAAACTGATCAATTCCTGCTTTGTCAATCTCCACCCCTCACTTTTACCACCCCTGGCTGTCCCTGCAGAAGACAGATATAGCAAGTAAAAAGACAATATTGATACTATTTCACTTCTTTATTCAAGTCTTAATTTGAAATAAATATTCCAAAGGCCCAAATTTGTGGAAAATGGGTTCTTGCCCAAGACTTGAGAGAAGCGGTTCATAAGTGATGTTGTTTTGCCTGACATATGATTTGAAGTAGCTCCCTGTGTGAAATCATTCAGAGTATAAAGAAAATGTGATTGGCCAAAATGCCACATCAGGACACATTAAATAAAATTTTACAGATTTGTGCATAAAATCTGAATCTGTTGGGCTGGCCAAGGATCTTATTACCGTAGTCATCTGTGAAGCAAGCATTCATCTGTCCCTCCAATAAACAATTACGTGAGATGGGAACAGACAAGCCCCAGGTTTTGCAACAGATCCAGATCTAAATCTTTGGTAACACAATTAGAGCAGCTACTCTTCCTTTGCACTTGACACATAGTCCTCTTACCAGTTGCCCTCAGCCTCGGAGTAGCTAATGACATCAAAAGCCTTTGGACCACTGGGATCCAGTGCCATCACAGTTCATCAAAGATGCAGCTTAATGGATGCTGGATCAAACACTAGAGTCCACATTGACCCTGTCCAGTTCTCAGTACCACATTAACCTCACCCTGAAATCCTCCAGCAATGTTTGTCCCCCAAGAGTTCCCTCTTTGGAGATTGATAATAACCATGAAACACTGTAATTCATACAATTAATGGTTTATTCCAGACTTCCTGGTAATACTGATTTCTACTGTTTACCTGGATTAAAGTCTGTCTGCTACCAAGAGACTTTGCAGCAATCTCTCCAGTTAATTAATGTTTTCAGGCACTTGTGTGGAAGATGACAGCAACAGAAGTTGCTATGTAATTTCCATTGTTTACCACAAATTGCAAGGTGCCATGGTTACGTCATTCTTGTCACTGTGATCACTATCATCATTACCACCATTATCAATAGTTATTAAAGGCCCACTTAAATGTCCTTGACTTCATTGTGTGTTCTAACGTGTGTTACAGCGCAGCTTGCCAAAGAAGGCTAATCATTATAATAGCACACTAGAGTCTTAATACTGTTCCAGTATTTTGAAAAAAATAATAATCATCATCATTTTGTACTCACTTTGGGAAACTAAAGGTATAGGAATATAAACACTAGCAAATTACTTCTTTATTTGGTTACCTATACCTCTTGGTACACATATAAGCTCTGAAATATTTTTTAAGAAATGAAAGTATAATGAAATTAATAAACTAGCATGCAGAAATTTGCAGCAGAAATATCCAATGAGAGCCAAGGCTCTGGATGAAAAAAGGAGAATGAATAATTAGTGGATGCCTCTTGAGTAGTGGGTGTTCTAGGGCACAGCGTCCTTTTCCATCCGACACTACGTCCAGGGAAAATCAAGTTACGTTTTTCCCTTTAAAGGAAAAATAAATCACAGAAAGGCAGATGCTCAGAGGCTCTCTTGACATCACATGATTTGACACTGTGATATTTAAACTTTTTGCGTTGGGACACAACTGATGCTCACACAGGCAAAACACTTTCATGGATGCACCCAAAGTGGAATGTAATCCCCACCACTGTTCCCGCTCTTCACAAAATGATGGACTGTAAATAAGAGTGTGAGCATGACTATAGGGATTAACTAGAATTTTCTCTCATTTTTGCTAAAATGAAAAAGTAAGTCTTTCAAAAATTCTTGGTGCTTGAACTCTTTCTAGTAATGAATTACTAGGAAATATATTACACACGATTGTAACATGGTTGGATCTCTCAGCACAGCAGCTAAGAGACCTGAGTTCTAGGTCCTGATTATACACTGATTGCAAGTGTGCTAAGTCACTTCAGTCATGTATAACTCTTTGCAACCCTATGGACTGTAGCCTCCAGGCTCCTCTGTCCATGGGATTTTCCAAGCAAGAATATTGGAGCAAGTTATTCATGCCCTCCTCCTGGGGATCTTCCCGACCCAAGAATCGAACCCAAGTCTCTTGCGGTCTCCTGCATTTCTGCGGGTGAGTTCTTTACCAGTGGGCTTCTCTGGTAGCTCAGCTGGTAAAGAATCCACCTGCAATGCAGGAGGCCCTGGTTCAATTCCTGGGTCAGGAAGATCCCCTGGAGAAGGGATAGGCTACCCACTGCAGTATTCTTGGGCTTCCCTTGTGGCTCACCTGGTAAANTCATGCCCTCCTCCTGGGGATCGTCCCGACCCAAGAATCGAACCCAAGTCTCTTGCGGTCTCCTGCATTTCTGCGGGTGAGTTCTTTACCAGTGGGCTTCTCTGGTAGCTCAGCTGGTAAAGAATCCACCTGCAATGTGAGAGACCTGGGTTCGATCCCTGGGTTCGATCCCTGGGTTGGGAAGATTCCCCTGGAGAAGGGAAAGGCTACCCACTTGAGTATTCTGGCCTGGAGAATTCCATGGACTGTACGGTCCATGGGATTGCAAAGAGTCGGACACGACTGAGTGAACTTCACTTTCACTTTCACTTTCTGCCACCTGGGAAGTCCTATACACTGATTAGCCTTAAGATCTAAAGCAAGTCATTTATCTTTGTTAAATCTCAGTTTCTTTATTGTAACATGAAAAGGTTGGACAAAGGTCTACAGAGGTTTGGACTCTGAGGTCAAGAGCTAAAGTGTAGCCATCCCAAGAAAAACTAAACAGGACTTGGAATTTATCAAGGGTTTTCAAATTGCTGAAAGCAATTTATTCTCCCATTCCATCTTTTAGTAACTTCTATTACATAATATAGAAAAGAATAAATTGGCCACTCTTCTCAAGCACAAGAGCTATCTCGGTATGGCTGGTTTCTATAAGCTAGCTCTTTGGGAAATTTATTTATTATTTCTCCTACTTTTCTCCCACTGTGGCACCTTCTCTCCTTCTATGATAATCTTGCTCTATCTTTGTGGTTCAAGTGCAAGTCACTGCATCCTAGAATAGACACATGATGTAAGTAGGATTCGTGATTCTCACAACAGTTTTGTGAGCTGAACAGGATAGATGTAACTGATTCCTCTTTTAAATATTGTTGCTGTTCTGTCACTAAGTCATGTCTGACTCTTTGTGACCCTAGGGATTGTAGCTTCCCTGTCCGTAACCATTTCCTGTAGTCCCTCAAACTCATGTCCATTGAGTTAGTGATGCCAAGGTAAGAAAACAAAATTGACTGGGTTTCTCCTACACTGTTTTGGGGGATATAAATTGGTGCAGCCACTGTAGAGAACAGTATCAGTTCAGTTCAGTTCAGTTGCTCAGTCGTGTCCGACTCTTTGCGACCCCATGGACCACAGCATGCCAGGTCTCCCTGTCCATCAACAACTCCCTGAGTTTACTCAAATTCATGCCCACTGAGTCAGTAATGCCATCCAACCATCTCATCCTCTGTCATCCCCTTCTCCTCTTGCCTTCAATCTTTCCCAGCATCATGGTCTTTTCAAATGAGTCAGTTCTTCACATCAGGTGGCGAAAGTATTGGAGTTTCAGCTTTGACATCAGTCCTCCCAATGAACGCTCAGGACAGATTTCCTTTAGGATGGACTGGTTGGATCTCCTTGCTGTCCAAGGGACTCTCAAGAGTTTTCTCCAACACTACAGTTCAAAAGCATCAATTCTTCCGTGCTCATCTTTCTTTATAGTCCAACTCTCACATCCATACATGACTACTGGAAAAACCATAACCTTGACTAGATAGAACTTTGTTGACATTACTTTGCTTTTTAATATGCTGTCTAGATTGGTCATAACTTTCCTTCCAAGGAGAAAGCATCTTTTAATTTCATGGCTATAGTCACCATCTGCAGTGATTTTGGAGCCCTAAAAAATAAAGTCAGTCACTTTTTGCACTGTTTCCCCATCTATTTGCCATAAAGTAATGGGACCAGATGCCATGATCTTAGTTTTCTGAATGTTGAGCTTGAAGCCATTTTTTTTATGGAGGTTCCTTAAAGAAACTAAAAAAAGAGCTATCATATGACCTTGAAATCTCACTCCTGGGCATAAATCTGGGGAAAACAGTTACTCAAAAAGATACATGCACCCTAGTGTTCATTGCAGCACTATTTACAATAGCCAGGACATGGAAGCAACCTAAATGACCACTGACAGAGGAACGGATAAAGATGTGGTATATATACACAATGGAATATTACTTAGCCATAAAAAAGAATGAAATCATGTCATTTGCAGCAACATGATTGGACAAAGAGATTACCATACAAAGTGAAATGTCAGACAAAGCAAATATCATATTTTATTGCTTATCTGTAGAATCTAGAAAATGATACAAATGAACTTATTTTCAACACAGAAATAGACTCACGGGCATAGAAAACAAACTTATGTTTGCCAAAGGGGGAAATGTGAGAGAGATAAATTAGGATGTTGTGATTAAATATAAATATTACTATATATGAAATAAACAGCAAGGACCTAATGTAAAATGCAGCGAATTATACTCAATATTTTCTAATAATGTCTAATGGAAAAGAATCTGAAAAAGAATAGATATATATAACTGAATCACTTTGCTCCACAGCTGAAATTAACACAACATCATAAATCAACTATACTTCAACTTTTAAAAATTGTAAATAAATAAAACTGACTGAGTTTCTTGACTTCATTAACATCACACATCCAGGAATTGCTGCTACATAAACCCTGGAGTTTTTTTTCCCACTACAAATCTGATGACTTATCCATTTCCCCACCAGATTGTGAATCCTTTCACGTATTTTCTCTTCATCCCATGTATAAAAAGACAGAGAACTTACCCAAGATCCTGAGAATAAGATTAATATAATCAATTAATGCAAGAAAAGAGGGCAGACATTGGCAGAAGACTTGATGAAGATGCAGAATGCCAGGGTAAATATAGGAAGACCAACACTAGTTGTAACAATCAACAGCACTGATTTATGAAGCAGAAATGTCATGAGAGGGGAATTTCAACATGGAAAAATTTTAAATAAAGATCCAAAAAGAAAAATATGACAGTGTTTATCCAACACTGTCTATGTGAAAAATATAATAAAAAAAGGCAAAAAAATTTAGTTGATAGAAAGCTATTTTAGGATAAAAATCAAGGTTGGCTTATCAAAACCCACTCTAGCCTATTAAGTAAAACATCTCCCAAGATTATACTCTTCAGTTTACTCAGCATCTGTGTACTAATCCATGAAATCAACCATCTAGTTGCTTTAATTTAGCTCGACGAACATATTTTGAGTGTCTTCTGTGTGTGAGGCATTGTATTAGAAAAGATGAACCAGAAATAGTCTCTATTGTCAAGGAAGTAGGTACATAAGTGAAAGAAATTGAGAAATATTCCTGAGATTGGGCAATTGGTGAATGCCATTAACTGAAGAAATATAAGAAGAGGGGCAGGATAGGAGAGGAGATGGGCAGGAAGGAATTTGGTTTATGAAATCAGATCTGTTAGGAATGCATTTGTCTGCAAAAAACAACCTCAAACAGCAGAGTTCATGCAACAGACATTTAGCTACCACGATTGGAAAGCAGGGAAAATGCAGTCTAGGTCAGCACAGTGGTTCAACAATAGCAAGGTTGCAGGCTCAATCTATCCTTTAGTCCACCATTCTTGGCATGTTGGCATTTTGTCCTTCTGCTTGTCTCTTCAAGTTACAAATTTCAGGGTATATGTCAATATTCAACTAAACTGCCATTTGTCATCCCACTTTAATCACTAAAATAAGTTTCCTAAACTTCAGTATATGAAAAAACAATTACATGAAATGCATTAATTCAACAAGGAGAAAAGAACCAAAAATGAATAAGCCTATTGTTCTCTCTCCATCCAGTTACTACACAGGTGGTAATAAAAATAAAAATACAGTTTTGATTGCTAGATAGATGTAAATCATCTCCTAGTTCCAGAAAATCAAGCAAACAGCCATTAACCACAAAAAAATCTTTAAAATAGTTTGTAAATGACATTTTCTTTAGAAATCTTGGACGGTCCAGGAGGCAATGGCAGAATGACAGTCTACAGATCATCTCCACCGTACCTTTCACGTCCATTAGTCAGAGCCACAGTGCACCTGTTGAATATAAATTGCTTTATGAACAGCTGCTTCTTCCCCAAAGTAAACAGGTTGAATATTGAAATAGCCACCTAGTTTGGGCTTGCTGATAGCATATCATCTTGATTTCCCTGGATGGATAACAGTACACTTAAGTTCATTTATGCATATCAAATATATAAGAATATAAGTTTTTTCATAAATAACCAGGTTAACTCTTGACTATTTTCCACCAGTACCTGTAAATTCAAGAATGAGATTTGCATATTCATTATTAATGTTTACTAACACTCAATCACTTGAGTAAATTACTGTATTAATGTACATAAATGTTCACTGGGATGTATAAACAGAGTGAGAAACCTAGCTCTATTCATTCTAGGAATGTTCTTCTCTTTATCAAACTCAAGGATTTCCTATGCAGATTTTCTGTTTCAGGGGGGAGGGCAAGAGGCAATAAAATAAAACACATTCTCCATAGACCAGAATGTTTAGTCCTCTGAAGTGGTCCCCAACCTTTTTGGTTCCAGGGACTGATTTCATGAAAGACTATTTTTCCATGGACTGGAGTGAGAGTGGACTGGGGTGAGAGTGGAAGAGGTCAGGGATAGTTTCAGGCTGATTCAAGCATATAATGTTTAGTGTGCACTTTATTCTAACCCAGTGCCACAGCTGACCTGACAGGAGGTACTGGTCTGTGGCCCAGAGGTTGGGGACCCCTTCTCTAGAGAAAACAACATCCTCTAGAGACAGAACTGGGCAAAATGGTAGAAGAAAAACCCTAGTCTCTACCCACTACCATTTTTGGCACTGCTCACTCAAATGGCGTGCAAGTGCACAGATATATACATCCTTACACACACACATACACACATGTGCACACAACCCCCAACATGCCCTGGTCAGCCTGTTTTGGATAAGCCCCTGTTTCTAAGAAACCAGCCCTACTTTCCTTTACCCCTCCCTCTAAACTCTTAGTGTTCTCAGAGTCCTATCTACTCAAAAGCCAGAAAGACAATTAATTGTATGAATACTAATTCCACAACCAGGAGAAGAATTGATAGGCCCTCTCCAAAGGGCAGTTGCATTTTGAAAGTATGACTGCTTCCAGATGTATGGAAATCTCACAGTGGACCCTCAGAACGAATATGCTCCATCAAAGGAGCCTTTCTGGTCTCCTCTGACATCAGCTTTCTCTACATCCTTGAAAAATAAAGTTTTGTCAAATGTTTTTGCTGCTCTCCAATGAATGTATTTTAATCAAAACAAAGACATTCCGCAATATATCCAGAAAATAGTATAAGCTAAAAACAAAATGTAGATTTTTTTTCTTCACAACTACAAGGTCAGTTAACGCATGAAATTTGATAGTTCCATCTGATGTGCAAACTTCAAAGTCCTATGCTATTGAAGAATCATAAAAACAAAACAGAACCTCAAATACATTTAGTGGATTCTCCAAAAACAAGCCCTTGTGTATTTTCCTTTAGGAAACAAAATGTGCAAAGCAGTTAATTTAGGAAAGTTTTGATTATCCAAACCAATAGAGAAGCCCTCAGAGAAAACCCGTTGAAACTGTGAAGCTAGACATCCAGTTGATTCCAGAATAAAGCCTTTCATGTAGATCTGGGCAATGATTTCTAGGCAGAGAAGACAATGGTGCAAATGCTCTGAGCAAGGAATGAATTTGACTTACCACTGAACAGAAAGGAGATTAATGTGCAGATGAGGAGAGAGCAAGAAGGAAAGTTACAAGTCAGGAAGTCAGGACACTAGAGCAGAGCCAGAAAACGCAGGGCTTTGTAAGCTGATGGCTTAACGTCTGTGTTCAGAGGCATCAGATAGGTGCCTCTTAAGAAACCAGAATCTACTCTGGATATTAGAAATAGAGGAAATTTAATTGAGGGGACTGATTAAACAAGTAATGGAAGAGCCCAGGAAGTAAAGAAGAAATGGTAAGGCATTTCTTACCATTTACCGTTTGTTACCATCTTAAAGCAGGAATCCACTGCATGCCAAGTTACTTCAGTCGTATGTGACTCTCTGCGACCCCGTGAACTGTAGCCCAAAAGGCTCCTCTGTCCATGGGATTCTCTAAGAATACCAGAGTGGGTTGCCATGCCCTTCTCCAGGAGATCTTCCCAACCCAGGGATCAAACTCGAGTCTCAAGTCTGCACTTTAGGCCGGTTCTTTACCATTAGCATCACCAAGGAAGCCCAGGAATCCACTACCACCTTAAAAAAAAAAAAAGTAAATGCATCTGTGCTCAGTCGTGTCCAACTCTTTGCAACTTGGTGGACTGTAGCCTGCCAGGTTCCTCTGTCTTAGGATTTCTCAGGCAAGTATACTGGAGTGGGTTGCCATTTCCTTCTCCAGGAGATCTTCCCAACCCAGGCATCAAACCCATCTTTCCTATGGTTCCTGCAAAGGCAGACGGATTTTTTTTCCCACAACTGAGCCATCTGGGAAGCCCACTACCACCCTGGGGCAGGAGAAACTGTATAAGAACATGGTATCATCAGACCCCAGAAACACAAGCCACAGGAGGACTTTGGGCCAGGGTGAGGGCCTATATACAGAAGCTGAGCATCATGAAGGAAGCTATTTCACAGAAGAGGCACCTCACTCAGGACAGAGCAAGAAAAGAAACAACTGATTCCTCCCCTCCTCTTGCCCTACGATTTTCTGCTAGCATCTCCCACTGGCTGAACCTATCTAGAGACATCATTCCCCATGATACAGAGCAGAGTAAGGAAAGACGGGTAAATGGCAGGCACATGGGTCAACTCGAGGAAGAGAAAAAACCCCCTACCCTTATCCCATCTAACTATGCAACTCCTTAGCAAGCCTTTTCTTGTTTATCTGATTTTGTCTGTCTAACTGCATGATACAGGACACAACTGGAGGGCAGGGTCCCTATCTGGAATCAATATGATGGATTTTGTGTGGGAGACAATAGGTCTCCTCCCAAAATGAGACAGCTGCTATATTTTATTAAGAGAGATGCTGTGGAAGGAGATCAAACTTAAACACCTGTCTACCCAATGCCTAGACAAATGCTGGAGATTTTCTAACATTATTGACTGCACCAATTAGTTATTTTACTCCCATAATATCAAATGGATTTTATCATCCCTCCATAAGTAACTGCATCGTCATGACTGTAGTCAGAAATGTAAGGGCCATGCTTCTCTCTTCTTTTACTTTTTCCCAAATAATGGCTATAAACTGAAGGAAATGCCCTTTCTAAGAAAAGCCTTTCTTCAATGCTCTCCTCGGATGGGCTTTTCTTCTCATCACATCCACCTGTACACATTGATTTTCTAACATTATTGACTGCACCAATTAGTTATTTTACTCCCATAATATCAAATGGATTTTATCATTCCTCCATAAGTAACTGCATCGTCATGACTGTAGTCAGAAATGTAAGGGTCATGCTTCTCTCTTCTTTTACTTTTTCCCAAATAATGGCTACAAACTGAAGGAAATGCCCTTTCTAAGAAAAGCCTTTCTTCAATGCTCTCCTCGGATGGGCTTTTCTCCTCATCACATCCACCTGTACACAGTTGTAGACTCTTTTTTCTTTCTCTTTTTTTTCTTAACAAATCTCTCAAACTGTGGGCCTGTCACCAGGCTATGCATTGGCTTTTCTTGTGTACGTGGATTGAAATGACTTCTCTGATGAAATGCCCGTGAAGAGTTTTCTCTTTACAGTCATGAGGTGAGCTGTGGGGGAGGCAAAAGCAACTTCGTGAAATTGATGCCTTCCCTGGACCCCCATTTCCATCTCCTTCTTGATAATTCAGTAGCCATGACAACCTCCAGGGAGCCCAGAAAAGCTGGGAGGCAGCCTGCATGAGCTGTTTAGCTCCATGGCACCACTGAGATGATTCACATTCTGTATATGACTGAGCCACAGGCAAGAATACAAACCTTTCCTGAAGCCAGTCTTGCATGCATGCATGCTATGACCCTATCATGAGTACTGTCCTGTAGGCAAAGATATATGTATTTGGTTCTAGACTTGATTCTAGACTCTTGGGTACAACCTTTGGAAAATGATAATGGGAATAATGGTTAGGATAATAGGATAATGGTTAGGAAGACCCTTGATCTCATAAGTCTTTAGGTGAATATTTCTCTATTTTATTGACAGATTTCTTTTGAAGTTAAGATTTTAAGATAGCAAAACTGTATATTACTCATCTTCATTTTTCTAAAAATGACATAGATCCAGACACATGGTGAGTGCCAAATGCTTGAAGGTAGAAAGAAGGAAAGATGAAAGGAGGAGAGAGACAGAGGAAGTGAGGGAGGGAGAGAGAGGAGATGGTTCCTACAAACTCGGGGCACATACTAGCCAGGTGGAGATGGAGGCAGCATCACAGACATGAAAAATGACTGAACCAGGACTCAGTCAAGAGCCAGGAGCTCTAAACCTGACTCTGCCATCAATTTTCTACATGAATTTTAAAAACTCTATACCAAATCTCCTTGTGGCCTATGATCTGAGAAACAGAATTCAGATCTCATCAAGGTTATCTGGACATTCCTGTCCCTTCTGAGTTTCCTGGAACTTAATTGATTTTAGATTACACTTGTTCCCTCTGGACAAGCCTGTGTCAATCAACTCCAGAGGGTCCCAGAGATTTGGGGTCTCTATTCAAGCTTTCCTACAGCACTTGGGTCTTAGAAATATGACCCCAACTAGTCAAAGAACAGCCAAACCTCCTAGACAGCCAATGTCCGAGGAATCTGTTCCTTATTCAGATACTCCTCAGCCCCCTAGTCCCAGAGGGTTCTGGAAAATAACCCCAGCAGCCTCAAATAGCTACTGCAGATGGTCCCAGACCTGAAAAACAGGAATTATCAGGCTCCAGGCTTTGAGCCCTCATCCTTTAAACTGGCAACAGATCTATCTATAGTGATAGTGAAGTCGCTCAGTCATGTCCGACTCTTTGCGACCCCATGAACGGTAGCCAAGCAGGCTCCTCCTTCCATGGTTTTCTCCAGGCAAGAATACTGGAGTGGGTTGCCATTTCCTTCTCCAGGGGATCTTCCCGACCCAGAGATCGAACCCGGGTCTCCCACATTGTAGGCAGCCACTTTACCGTCTGACCCACCAGGGAAGTCAGGACTCTGAGGCTTTAGAATGTCCCTTTAAATTTAAAATTCCATTTAGTGCTTTCTAGTATCACATTTAAACAAGTTCTCGATTTTTAGGGTTGTCTCCAGTTTTATGTAAGCCACAGATAGCAAGAAGGATAAAGAACTCATTAAAAGAAACTTTAACTCATCACAGAGGCTCAAGTGGTTGTATTTCAAAGACCAAGGCTTTCAGCTACCCTAGAGTCTGTCATGTTGAGCCTTAGTGGAGGATCCTGCTTTTTAAAGACTTTCACAAAATGAAATAATTCATAAACCCAAAGTAAAAAGAGGATTCATAAGCTTTTGTTCCTCCACATTCAATCATCTCACCCTTCTTTGGCTGTCCTGGGTGATGACCTTCCCAGGCATAGAGCAGGATGGACAGTACCCACTTTCATGTTTCCCAGCAGGCATGCCTCGCCCCCAGGCCTGGGAGAGTCTTCGCATGTGTGCACAAAACTTTAGGCTATGATATGGGTGCTGCAGCTCCAGGACCATACAGAGTCCATAAAACAGCACCAGAAAAGCTGCCAAAAGACTAAAATCCCAATGACACAGACTTCTATGTTATAGAAATAGACAGCACTGGTGTTCGCTTGATCTATTCAAGACTGTTAAATTATATTCAATTTTAGGGGGATTACTTTGAATTCTGGCCAAAGATAAGTTCTGAAGCCCATCTGTGATCAGACCCCAGCCTCGGTCAGTGAGATAGAGGAGGGAGGTGAGACAGACCCATGAGACAGGCATCTCACATGGCTGGCTCACAGTGTGTTCAAGACCCCAACTGACCCTAGGATAAGGAGGCCCCACCCACATCGTCCCATAGCCAGGACCCTCGCCCGACCCCCTATGGCCTTTCAGCTCCCTCCCTGCAAGACCACAGAACCCCATAAGGGCATTCTCCCTGTTTTCCAAAATCTACCTCCTGCCTCCTGTCCTCGCTGTTAGACTCTAGTCCAGTCCTACCCGACTTCCAGTGTAGACCCTTTATTTCAGACTCTATCCTTGACTCACTGTCAACCCCTCTGTACATGGTACTGAGCAATATATCCAGTATCAAGTTCCTATGGACCTTGGGCTGCCCTGCACACAGGATGTTGTCTCCAGTTTCCTTCACGCCTCACTGTCGCTGTGGCTGAGCCCCTCTCCACCCCCACACTCAGCCCCAGAATCCCAGTCTGTGCTGGAACTCTGGGACTCCCACACACACCAGACAGGAGGGCTCACACTGACTGGGCCCAGACACCAAATGATTTGTGTCACCCCTCAGGACCTGGAGGGTATCGGCCAAATGCCAAGGGCTTGGGATTCAAAGAAAGCCTGCTCTTCAACCCAGTGTATTCACACTGGGATCCTCAGAACTCCAGGGCTACCACAGAGTTGCCCAAGAGGTCCCCAGGGTTCAGTAACGGTGACAAACAAGACAGGCTCTACAGACTTCCCTGGTGGGGTCCAGTGGTTAAGACTCCATCCTTCCATTGCAGAGGGGACAGGTTCAATCCCTGGTCAAGAAACTAAGATCCCACAAGTCATGTGGCCAAAAATAATAATAATAATAATATGAATAAAAGATAGGCTCTAAGCATCCAGCCTCCCTTCCACCACAGCAGCTCTCTCTGATAGACCTTGCATGTTTGCTATTCCCATATGATTTTATTGAAGGAACATCTCTATGTTTTTAAGTGTCCAATCTACTGCATACATGTCTTCATGTAAATAATTATGTGCTAAGTCGCTTCAGTCGTGTCCAACTCTATGCAACCCTATGGACTATAGCCTGCCAGGCTCCTCTGTCCATGGGATTCTCCAGGTGAGAATACTGGAGTATGTTGCCATTTCCTCCTCCAGGGGATCTTCCCCACCCAGGGATTGAATCCATGTCTCTTACATCTCCTGCACTGGCAGGCAGGATCTTTACCACTAGTTCCACCTGGGAAGCCTAAAAATAATTATAAGCAATTTGAATTATGACACTTATCTTCAATTTTTTAACTCTACACTTTCTTTTTAATAGCTCAAAACTCCAGCTAAATGGACAAAAACTCTTCTACCCACCTCAAATACAAAGCCAGTTATTTGAAATCACAGCTGAGTGAGATCAGTCACCCCTGTTTTCTCTGCAATGGGCACAAAAATACGCCCATTTTTTCTTCAGCAGGATCTCTTTAAAGTGTCCATATTTATAACAACATAATTATAACCCATGAGAGAGAAATAAAAATGTTAATGACTATTTTCCCCAAGAAACAGAAAGTCATTCAATGTTTGTGAATAAAATGCTATGGAAATGATCTTTTTAAAAAAGATGCATTTAAATTTGGCACTGACCTTTGTAGCAGCTAGCGCTAGCTTTCTCTCAGCTGGGAAGAGTATGCAAAGATATCCACAGCTTTCAACAGCAAATCTGCAAATCCCCTTCATTATGTGCTGCCCCCGAGCTGCCAGGATAATCCTCATAAAAAAGATGCCACCTCCTCCTCCTTGCAAGTTAACACGTCTCCACAGAAGTAAGAGGTAGAAACGAATGTTCTCTTTTTTCCCCCTACATCCACAAAATACACGTTTCTCTGAAGGAGACTCAGTGGGAAAGAACAAGTCCTGTTTTCCCAGACTTGACAGCTGGCAGGAAGAAAAAGAAATTCTTCAATCCTCCAGGCTGCCTTGCTGCAGTTCCGTGTTTCCCAGACCACACACCTCGTCACAGGACATTGTTGAAGTAAAGGATTACAAGTCCACACCGTTGCACACTGGTTCCCTTTCAAAAGTCCAGAGTCCATCGTGTTATCCACTTGCAAGAAAATAGGACATGTCCTCACTACCTACAAGTCCACAAAAACAAACTCAAGCCTCCAGTTCTGGTTTCATTTGCTGAAGCCCACCATGAAGCCTTCCTCAGCCTGAGAAGAGTGGTTTCTCTCCTCCCCGTTCAGTTTCCTAACTGATCTCTTCACGGTTCTTTTCCAAACCCAGCACATCTACAGATGGCTTCTTCTCTGAACACACTGAGTGTATGAGACCCCTTTAGTGGCCAGAGCTCCTGTTGATGAGGCCAAAAAAGAAAAAACCTTCTCATGGTAGATGGAATTCCCCAAGCAAGAACACTATAGTGTGTAACCATTCAATTCTCCAGGGGATCTTCTCAACCCAGAGATCGAACCTGGGTCTCCTGCATTGTAGGCAGATTCTTTACCATCGGAGCCAGCAGGGAAGCCCTACTTATCTTTATCAAAGCATAAACTATATAGAAGAGACTCCTTGGCTTCTAGCACATGTTCTCCCTTTTCTGCAGTTCTCCAAGGGATGTTGTTATAATTGTACCTCATTATCCAGTCACCACCACCACAACGACAAAAAAACTCTAGCATTTCTATCTAGAAGTCATTTTTGATAGTTCTGTTATCTTAGACCAAAGGATTATGACTTCATCTTTCAGCTAGTCAGTGTACATTTTTCAGAGTTACAGAATTCTGCAGAGTGGCTGAGCGGGGGGATGGTAGCATCTTCCATCATGCCACCAAAGGAGGAACCTGCTTCTAAATCTGTGTGATGCACTGGGTTTATGTATGTATGCCCATAGCTAAGGAAGCAAGAAAGGTAGCAAGATACAACCATCTGCAAACAGAAGCCATACTATTCATAATCACACACCACACACACACACACATGCAATGCAGGCTGGGCAAAAGCACTTTTTAGCTATTCCCCTGGGTTCTAAGTTCATCAGAGATGGATATCAGAGAACCCAGCCTCTCGTCTCCTTCCCTCATCTTCCGCCTTCCCTGTTGAAAGAAGCTCTTCAACACACTTCCTTCCTTCTAGAATTCTTCTTCTTCCCATCACTCCTGGAGAAGTGGGACTATGGGTGGTCCGGGGGGGCGGAGTTAAGGGGTGGAGACAGCACACATTCAGTCCCTCTGGAGGTGGAGAGGATGAGAGAAAAGAACTTCCTGCTTCCAGACTCAGAGTAAAAAATTCACAAGAAAATCCTTGTTCTCCTAATATCCTTCACTTTTGTAGCAAAACGAAAGGCATTATCATGCCAACAGAGATTCTAAATCTTTTCACTTTGGGTAAATTCCCTTTTCCACTATCCCAGACTGGTAAAGATCAATGTTCCAGGATGGAAATATCATAAGGAAAGAGGGAAGGAGGAAAAGAAAACTGTGCTCTATCACACCACACACAAAGAGTACTCTTCCAAGAGAGGGCTATTCCTTCAGCCTGGAAGCTGGAATGAAGAAGACAGTTGAGCAGAGTCACAAGCTAAGAGCTGGCTTTGACCCAGAGTTGGTGGATTGGTGTAGCATGTAGCAAGAATTATAACTTTGTTGTTGAAATCCATAAGATATGGGGGTTGTTGCCACTGTACAGTAACCTAAAAAAGGCTNAGAAGACAGTTGAGCAGAGTCACAAGCTAAGAGCTGGCTTTGACCCAGAGTTGGTGGATTGGTGTAGCATGTAGCAAGAATTATAACTTTGTTGTTGAAATCCATAAGATATGGGGGTTGTTGCCACTGTACAGTAACCTAAAAAAGGCTAACACATAAACAAATGGGTTGTTGGGACTTCCCTGGCAGTCCAGTGGTTAAGACTTCACTTTCAGGGACTTCCCTGGTGGTCCAGTCGCTAAGATTCCAGGCTCCCAAAGAAAGGTGGGCTGGTTTCAATCCCTGGTCAGGGAATAAATAGATCCTGCATGCCTCAATGAAAGATCCCGCCTGCTGCAACTGAAAGATCCCATATGGTGCAATGAAGGCTGAAGATCCCAGGTGCCACAACTAAGACCCAGCTCCACAAGAGAAGGCCAAGAATACTGGAGTGGGTAGCCTATCCCTTCTCCAGCAGATCTTCCCAACCCAGGAATCAAACCGGGGTCTCCTGCATTGCAGGCAGATTCTTTATCAACTGAGCTATGAGGGAAACCCAAAGACCTGGCACAGCCAAATAAGTATATATATTTTTTGAAAAAAAAGACTTCATCTTCCAATTCAAGGGGTGCGAGCTCAATTCTTGGTTGGAGATCTAAGATGGCATGTGCCTTGGGGCAAAAAAAAAAAAAAAACTCCTTCTCCAGCAGATCTTCCCAACCCAGGAATCAAACCGGGGTCTCCTGCATTGCAGGCAGATTCTTTATCAACTGAGCTATGAGGGAAACCCAAAGACCTGGCACAGCCAAATAAGTATATATATTTTTTGAAAAAAAAGACTTCATCTTCCAATTCAAGGGGTGCGAGCTCAATTCTTGGTTGGAGATCTAAGATGGCATGTGCCTTGGGGCAAAAAAAAAAAAAAAACATAAAGCAGAAACTATATTGTAACAAATTAAATAAAGATTTTTAAATGGTCCACATTAAAAAAATATTTTAAAAAAATAGAGAAGTGGCTTCTTGCTATAAGAACAAAAAATATATATTATGTAGCATTATCTTTGAGACAAGGTGATAGGTGGTAACAAACTATTTTAAATGATGTGCCATTTCTGAGCAGAAACTTGAAAGCCATTGCATAGGTCCATTCTTTGTTGCTTTTCTTCCCTCTGCTATGAGACCAAGATTGCAGCAGCTTCTCCGCGTAGATCTTAGAATGAAGAAGACACGTGGGGCCAAGCTCTGAGCCATGGCCGTGACTCAGACTGAGGAATGCACCTTTGTGAAGCACCCCCAAAACGTTTGATGAGAAATTTGAAAGGAAGAGAGATATTTGACCTGTTGTTTGTCACCAAATGGCTGCAAACAAGACCCCAGTGGAGTTAAAAAATGACAGTATTCCTGTGGAAACTGGGCAGGTGGGTCAATTCAGACAAGCAGTTGCTGCCCCAGGTCTCACTGAGCATGGTTCTGAAAGAGGCATCACAGCAAACAAGTGAATATTGTCAGCAATACCCCCACGCACCTCTTCCCTCCACTTTCCACCCTACCAAATTTATCAACCTAATAACCCATGTACCACCATCAAGACTGATAAAAACTTGATTCTTTTCCCACAGTGTAAATGGCATTGTGAAATCCTTTCCGGATGCAAAATCCTCAGGAAAGGTGACAGTAAAATTGCCCTGGTCCATTATATAAACAGGACACTTCCTTGTATGTGACTATGAAGATGAATGGAAAAGATTTTCACACCATCATCAGAACAAGTGGTGAGTGGGAATGGAGGAGGGAAGCAGGATGGAGCCCACAGAAGAGGAAGATTATAAAATTATTTGTTCATCCAAGAGGAGCCAGTACCCTTAAGGAACAAGTGGAGTTGGACAACCTCAGGGGCAAAAAGGCAGAAAAGTCATTCTTGATTTTTCCTTTCCTGCTTAAGCCCCTATATTCAATCAGTTATCCATTTCTACTCATTCTGACTCCATAGCACCAAACCCATTCATCTCTAACACCCTTCATCTCCTTAACAGTACTGAGTTCATAGCCTTAGCTCCTTTGGACCATTGCAGTACTTTCAAGGCATCTCCTTGCTCCCCTGCCCTTACTCACCCATTCTACCTGACATGAATGGATTCATCTTCCTAAAACAATTCTGCTGATAGCACCCCTGCTCCCTATTGCTATGGACTAAAGCCCCAAATCCCCACCCTAGTTTGCAAACTCCTCTCTAATCTGGCCCCCTGTTCCCTTCACACTCCTGGAAATTTGACCAAAATAAAGGATTCATTCCTTTATACAACTATCATTTTTTTCCTTTCAATATTTTTTCTTTTTTGAGTTGTTCAGTTCAGTTCAGTCGCTCAGTCGTGTCTGACTCTTTGTGACTCCATGAATCACAGCACGCCAGGCCTCTGTGTCCATCACCAACTCCCGGAGTTCACTCAGACCCACCTCCATCAAGTCAGTGATGCCATCCAGCCATCTCATCCTCGTCCCCTTCTCCTCCTTCCCCCAATCCCTCCCAGCATCAAAGTCTTTTCCAATGAGTCAACTCTTCGCATGAGGTGGCCAAAGTACTGGAGTTTCAGC
>SJYX01011330.1:266240-280383 GCA_006410675.1 Oreotragus oreotragus | reverse complement strand
TTGGTCATAACTTTTCTTCCAAGGAGTAAGCGTCTTTTAATTTCATGGCTGCAGTCACCATCTGCAGTGATTTTGGAGCCCCCCAAAATAAAGTCTGACACTGTTTCCACTGTTTGCCCATCTATTTCCCATGAAGTGATGGGACCGGATGCCTTACAACTCAATAATTTTTTTAAAAATCCCAAATTTTAAAATGGAGAAAGGATCTCGATAGACCTTTCTCTAAGGAAGTAAATAGCCAGTAAGCACATTAAAAAGGGTGTTTAGCGCCACTAATCATTAGGAAAATGTAAATCGAAACTACTATCAATACCTTTCACATCCACTAGAATGGCTGGAATCAAATAAGGCAGATAATAATGAGTATTAGTAAGGATATGTATAAATTGGGACTTTCATATACTGCAGATACGAATGTAAAATGATGTGGCCATTTGGGAAACAAACCAGCTGGTAATACTTCAAATGATCCAACATAGAATTACCGTATGAGCCAGCAATTCCACTCCTGGGTGTATATTTCTGGGCAATGAAAACATATGTGCACACAAATACTTGTGTATGAATGTGTTTAGGGTGGGGAAGGAAGATTAGGGATAAGGAATGGTATCTAAAGGGTACAGACTCTCTTTTTGAGATGATTAAATGTTCTAAATTGACTATGGTGGAAATTCCCTGACAGACCAGTAGTTAGGACTCTGAGCTTTCACTGCTGAGGGACCAGGTTCAATCCCTGGTCAGGGAACTAAGACCCAACAAGCTGCACAGTGCACCAAAAATAAATAAGTAAAATTTACTATGATGATGGTCGCATATATATAAATGTGAATATACCAAAAACAAGTATATTCCCTGGAGAAGGGATAGGCTACACACTCCAATATTCGGAAGACTTCCCTTACTGCTCAGCTGGTAAATAATTTGCTTGCAGTGCCAGAGACCTGGGTCCAATCCCTGGGTTGGAAAGATCCCTTGGAGAAGAGAACAGGTACCCACTCCAGTATTCTGGCTTGGAGAATTCTGTGGACTTCCATGGGGTTGCAAAGAGTCATACACAACTGTGCAACTTCCACATACTAAAAACCATTTACATTTTAAAGGGGTGAATTGCATGGCATGCTTAGGTATGAATTAGATCCTAAAGGGTGAACCAGAAATGCTGCAGAAACTCCTGGGTTGCACAGTCTAACTAGGGTCCCAAGAAGCATATGAATTGTGAAACTTCTCAGGAGCAGAAGGAGGCTTACTTGATCAAGTCACCTCCGGGCCAGCACATACTCTATTTGGGGTTAAATCTTAGAGGTTGTGGATTTTACTAAGATAATAAGAAGATAATTCTCAGAATTTTCCTCTCCTAATCCACCACTGTCCTTGTTCTCAAGCAAGTTTCTTTATTGTGCTATAGTGATGATGAAATTTACACATAACAAAGTTGACTACAATTTAGTCCATAAGGTGACAGAAATGTCTGAAATAATGAAATAGAATATGGTGGTGGGATGAAAAATATTCCTTCTGCTGTGAACATGTATTTAGTCCAGCTGCTTCTTTATTCCTTAATACCTTGTTCCAGCAGTGCAGGCTCCCCACTGAGAATGTTGTAGTAACACAATATTCTTCTGAGATGGCTTATTGTGGCATTAATATTTTAGCTCTCTTGTTGCAGCTTTCACATGGAGCCAAAATGGGTGTGCAACTCATGGGTTGGTTCATTGTTATTCACCTTTCTTTAGATAATTATTCACCTTGAGAATTGTCAGCTCTGCTTTTCCTGCTGGGTTTAGTCATGTCTCATCCTTTGATCCATTTTTTCCATTAATGTTTCCTTTTTTTGTGATGATTGCTAATTGAATTTAGATCAGTGCCTATAGTATCTCTGAAGAAAGACACCCAGGGGAATACTCAAGGATTTAATCATATTCCCCCCCCCCCCCAGTGGCATTCATCATGGTATTATCAATGACTTGCTCTACTTTACAGAGACATTAGTTTACACAGTCTGGGTCTGGGTTTAGGATCCCAGGAGTGCAACAAGTTTTGGTGAATGGTTTACCGATAATGGCTGAAAATAACATCATTAAGAATAGAATGTAAGAATTGTGATCAAGTCCATTGAGTTGGAATTCTTGGCCTTGTTATGGTTGGGTAGAGCCATTTGACCAGTTCTGAACTGAGTGTTAAGCAAATATGATATATGTCCCTGCCAGGTCACTGCATTTCTTTGCCATTGCAAGACTCACCAGACCCCTCTTTTTCCTCTAGAGTAGGGATTGGCAGCATTCACGAGGTGACTACAACATCAGCCGGGGTCATCAAGTAAGAAAATGTGGAACAAAGAACCCAACTGACCTGAAATGGATATATGATATGAGCAAGAAATAAACCCTTTTTGTGTTAAGTAATTGAGATTTCAAAGTTATTTTTTCTTTCTTCATTTTTTTTTAAAAGACACTTTCTTTATTTTTTTTTAGAAGACACTACCCTAACCTGTCTAATAAAGACTGTGTGTGTAGTCATGTCTGACTCTGTGCAATCCCATGGACTACAGCCCACCAGGCTTCTCTGTCCATGGAATTTTCCAGGCAGGAATACTGGAGCGGGTTGCCACTTTTTTCTCCAGGGGATCTTCCCTGGAGTTCAAACCCAAGGATTGAACTCATGCCTCTTGCATCTCCTGCATTGGCAGGCGAGTTCTTTAACAGCTGAACAATCAGGGAAGCCCCACTGAAGAGACAAAGAGATAATTCTACTGGGTTGAAAGAGACGAGTTGGCTGAATATTACTCACATTTATACAAGAAGCATTATGATGTAGCAAAAAGACCATTGGAGTAGAATGGATGGATGCATGAATGGATGGATGAGTAGATACAAAGATACTTAAGACAGATAGTGATGGTTAGCGTGTCAGCTACAAATTGGCACTTGCCATTTTGCCATCTGCCTCTACAGAGATTGAACCCTGTGCTGCTTCAGCTGATGACCTTTGACACATCCTGAGGGAGTTCAGAGTGGAGAGTGAGCCATTCTGGATTTCAGAGAAACTGGTGAGACTGGTCTTTAGATAGTTAGATGTTTTCAGGAACTGATTTCATAATCCCAATCCTTGCATCTCCTCATATCTATAAAAGCACTAAATCACTTCATGGTGACATCAGCTCCCTGCAACTAACAGAAAATGTTTCGTAAAATGAGGGCTTGCATTAAAAAGATCATACAACGTGACTAAGTGGGCTTTATCCCAGGGATGCAAGGATTCTTCAATATCCACAAATCCATCAATGTAATATACCACATTAACAAATTGAAAAATAAAAGCCATATGATTATCTCAATAGATGCAGAGAAAGCCTTTGACAAAATGCAACATTCATTTATGATAAAAACCCTCCAGAAAGCAGGAATAGAAGGAACATACCTCAACATAATAAAAGCTACATATGACAAACCCACAGCAAACATTATCCTCAATGGTGAAAAATTGAAAGCATTTCCCCTAAAGTCAGGAACAAGACAAGGGTGCCCACTCTCACTGCTACTATTCAACATAGTTCTGGAAGTTTTGCCACAGCAATCAGAGCAGAAAAAGAAATAAAAGGAATCCAAATTGGAAAAGAAGAAGCAAAACTCTCACTGTTTGCAGATGACATGATCCTCTACATAGAAAACCCTAAAGACTCCATCAGAAAATTACTAGAGCTAATCAATGAATATAGTAAAGTTGCAGGATATAAAATCAACACACAGAAATCCCTTGCATTCCTATACACTAATAATGAGAAAGTAGAAAACGAAATTAAGGGGAAAATTCCATTCACCATTGCAACAAAAAGAATAAAATACTTGGGAATACATCTACCAAAAGAAACGAAAGACCTGTATACAGAAAACTATAAAACACTGGTGAAAGAAATCAAAGAGGACACTAATAGATGGATGAAATATATCATGTTCATGGATTGGAAGAATCAATATAGTGAAAATGAGTATACTACCCAAAGCAATTTATAGATTCAATGCAATCTGTATCAAACTACCAAGGGCATTTTTCACAGAACTAGAACAAATAATTTCACAATTTGTATGGAAATACAAAAAACCTCGAATAGCCAAAGCAATCTTGAGAAAGAAGAATGGAACTGGAGGAATCAACCTGCTGACTTCAGGCTCTACTACAAAGCCACAGTCATCAAGGCCTTATGGTACTGGCACAAAGACAGAAACATAGATCAGTGGAACAAAATAGAAAGCCCAGAGATAAATCCACGCACCTATGGGCACCTTATCTTTGACAAAGGAGGCAAGAATATACAATGGAGAAAAGACAATCTCTTTAACAAGTGGTGCTGGGAAAACTGGTCAACCACTTGTAAAAGAATGAAACTAGATCACTTTCTAACACCACACACAAAAATAAACTCAAAATGGATTAAAGATCTAAATGTAAGACCAGAAACTATAAAACTCCTAGAGGAGAACATAGGCAAAACACTCTCCGACATAAATCACAGCAGGATCCTCAATGATCCGCCTCCCAGAATACTGGAAATAAAAGCAAATATAAACAAATGGGATCTAATTAAAATTAAAAGCTTCTGCACAACAAAGGAAACTATAAGCAAGGTGAAAAGACAACCCTCTGAATGGGAGAAAATAATAGCAAATGAAGCAACTGACAAACAACTAATCTCAAAAATATACAAGCAACTTATACAGCTCAATTCCAGAAAAATAAACGACCCAATCAAAAAATGGGCCAAAGAACTAAATAGACATTTCTCCAAAGAAGACATACGGATGGCTAACAAACACATGAAAAGATGCTCAACGTCACTCATTATCAGAGAAATGCAAATCAAGACCACAATGAGATACCACTTCACACCAGTCAGAATGGCTGCGATCCAAAAGTCTGCAAGCAATAAATGCTGGAGAGGGTGTGGAGAAAAGGGAACCCTCTTACACTGTTGGTGGGAATGCAAACTAGTACAGCCACTATGGAGAACAGTGTGGAGATTCCTTAAGAAATTGCAAATAGAACTGCCTTATGACCCAGCAATCCCATTGCTGGGCATACACACCGAGGAAACCAGAATAGAAAGAGACACATGTACCCCAATGTTCATCGCAGCACTGTTTATAATAGCCAGGACATGGAAGCAACCTAGATGTCCATCAGCAGATGAATGGATAAGAAAGCTGTGGTACATATACACAATGGAGTATTACTCAGCCATTAAAAAGAATACATTTGAATCAGTTCTAATGAGGTGGATGAAACTGGAGCCTATTATACAGAGTGAAGTAAGCCAGAAAGAAAAACACCAATACAGTATACTAACGCATATATATGGAATTTAGAAAGATGGTAACAATAACCCTGTATGCGAGACAGCAAAAGAGACACAGATGTATAGAGCAGTCTTTTGGATTCTGTGGGAGAGGGCGAGGGTGGGATAATTTGGGAGAATGGCATTGAAACATGTATAATATCATATATGAAATGAATCACCAGTCCAGGTTCAATGCATGATACAGGATGCTTGGGGCTGGTGCACTGAGATGACCCAGAGGGATGGTATGGGGAGGGATTGGGGGGGAGTTCAGGATGGGGGTTCGTGATGGGGAACACGTGTATGCCTGTGGCAGATTCATGTCGATGTATGGCAAAACCAATACAATATTGTAATGTAATTAACCTCCAATTAAAATAAATAAATTTCTATTTTAAAAAATAATAAATAAAAGAATGATACAAACTAACCTATTTGCAAAACAGAAAGACTCACAGACTTAGAGAATAAACTTGTGGTTACTAAGGGAGAAGGGCTGGAGGGAGGGATAGAGTTTGGGATTGACATGTACACACTGCTTTATTTAAAATATATAACCAATGAGGACCTACTGTATAGCATAGGGAACTGTGTTCAATACTCTGTAATAACCTAAATGGGAAGAGAATTCAAAAAATAATAGACAGGTTTAAATGTAAAAAAAAAAAAAAGTCCTTCCTCTCCACTCTTTTTAAGTTTATATTTTAAACTCAAAGTTCCTTTAGACTTAGAGCACTTGATGCCTTTTTCTCAAGAATAGATTCCATTAAGTTAGGCCTTTATATTATTTTTGATCAGCCTAATTTATCAGGAACTTTATATTTGCTTTAACTAGAGAAAATCTTACTATAAACTTTTTTTCTTATTTGCAAAGAGTAAAATTTTAATAAAAATACATAGACAAATGAAGCTAGTGCATGCGTGGTAAATTGCTTCAGTCATTTCTGAGTCTTTGCAACCCTATGGACAGTAGCCCACCAGGCTCCTCACTCATCTGTCCATGAGATTCACCAGGTAAGAACACTGAACTGGGTTACCGTGCCCTCCTGGGTTGCCAGGCCCTCCTCCAGGGGATCTTCCCAATCCAGAGACTGAACCCACATCTTACATATCTTGCATTGGTAGTCAAGTTCCTTAGCATTAGCACCACCTGGGAAGCCCAAATAAACCTAGACTTAACACCAACTCTTAGGTGAAGCCTTCTGATCCTGTGTGAGTGTCCTGCCTTCTAGCAACACTAATATGGTGGGCCTCAGCTTCTCCAGGACTTGCATAAGTAGAAATCTGTAGCACTAAGCATGTTTGCCACAGCAACAGATCTGCCTTAAGCTTCCAGGACTTTTCTATTATACAACAAATTGCAAAGAACATCAAGAAGGTCCTGCTTGGAAGATAAATCAGCACCTTGCAACCAGGAGAAACCGTCAATGGTGTAGCAGTGGGGGAGGATTAACAAACATTACCAAATATCTTCATTTTATTGGTTTCCACCAATGCCAACATAAGGTGGAAATGTACAAGTCTACTCTTGTCCAAAAGACACTGACTACAGTGATTCTGTCCTTCCTAGGCCCTAATTAGTAACTACAAAGTCTGAGAGGATAAAGGCCTTTTCACACATGTACAGTAGAAAGATCACTGTTTAAGAAGCTTGGAGATTACAAACTTACATGTCCACATTAATAGTCAATGTTCTCTTAAACTAAGCTTATCTTTCTGGGACCCACAGGGCCTAATATTTTTTAAAAATCATTTTCCCACCTTCAGTAACCAATCCCTGTTTAATTTTTAGTTAGATCACAAGTGTAGTCATGCAGAGTTGAATTCAAATTGTTAACTTATCAGCCTGAACTTCAAATTAAAGAAGTCTTAAAGAATCAAGTTAACTTGGAAAGTCTTCAATTTCAAGGAGTTACAGTCCTGCCATAAATGACTCCCCAAATCCATACCAGTGTTGCCTCATTCTCAAACACAATATAAAAACTCTATTTCTCAGAAGAAGGAAAAGAATAACTAATAAGTGTTGTCAACAGTAGTACCATGTCTAGATTTGATCTTTGTTGTTGTTCAATTGTTCAGTCATGTCTGACTCTTTGCAACCCCATGGACTGCAGCACACCAGGCTTCCCTGTCCATCACCATCTCCTGGAGCTTGTACAAACTCAAGTTCAGTGAGTCATTGATATCATACAACCATTTGTCCTCTGTTGTACCCTTCTACTCCTGCCTTCAATCTTTCTCAGCATCAGGGTCTTCACCAATGAGTTGGTTCTTCACATCAAGTGGCCAAAGTATTGGAGCTTCAGCTTCAGCATCAGTCCTTCCACTGAGTATTCAGGGTTGATTTACTTTAGGATTGACTTGTTTGATCTTGCTGGCCAAGGGACTCTCAAGAGTCTTCTCCAACACCACAGTTCAAAAGCATCAGTTCTTACAAGTTCAGCCTTCTTTATGGTCCAAATATCACATCCTTACATGACTATTGGAAAAACCATAGCTTTGACTATATGGACCTTTTTTGGCAAAGTACTGTCTGTGCTTTTTCACATGCTGTCTTGGTTTGTCATAGCTTTTCTTCCAAGGAGCAAGAATCTTTTAATTTCATGGTTGCAGTCACCATCTGCTGTGATTTTGGAGCCCAAGAAAATTAAGTCTCTCACTGTTTCCTTTGTTTTCCCATCTATTTGCCATGAACTGATGGGACCAGATGTCATGATCTTTGTTTTCTGAATGTTGAGTGTTAAGCCAGCTTTTTCACTCTCCTCTCTCACCTTCATCAAGAGACTCTTTACTCTTGATTTGGTCCATTCCATGCATTTCTGGTGAACTGATCATTAAGAAACTTCACCTCTTTGGTAACAGGAGTGGTCATATGAACAAAACAGGTAAATTAGTCTTTCTATCCCAAAGGAAAATCTGAGATTAGTCAAGCTCATCTTATTAAAAACGATATATGATACAATATTTATAAACATATATGGTACAAAAAATTTTTCTTTCCAGTAGAATGACAACTGTGCTAGTTTTCCACCATTGCTATGACATATTGCCATATACTTAATGGCTTAAAATAACACAAATGCTTAGTACCTTAGAGTTCTGGAGTTCTAGAGTTGAGGAGACTAAAATAGGTCAACAGGGCTGTGTCCTTCTGCAGACATTAGGAGAGAATCTATTTACTGGTCTTTTCCACCTTCTAGAGGCCACCTATAATCATTTTCTCCATCTTTAAAGTCAGAAAAATAGTATCCTGTCTCCTCTCTACCTCCCGCCTCCTCTTATAGGAATCTTTGTGATTATGTGGGCCCACTTGGGTAATTCAGGTTAATCTCCCCATCTCAATTTCCTTAATTTATTTTTATCTGTAAAAGTTCTTATACTATGAAAGACAATGTATAATCACGGGTTCCAGGGATTGGGATGTGAACAATTTGAGATAAGAGAACAATGAGGCATTATTTACATACCAAATTAAGTAATAAGTATACAAGAAATGATGTAACTTTTTCTTTTTATTGAAATATAGTTTATACGGACATAAGTCTGAGCAGACTCCAGGGAACGGTGAGAAACAGGGAAGCCTGGCATGCTGCAGTCCATGGGATCGCAAACAGTTGGACACAACTGAACTGCTGAACAATTATGTTCATTTCAGGTATACTATGTAGTGATTTGGCATTTGCAGGCACCATGAAATGATCACCACAATAAGGCTAGTAACCGTCTGTCCCCATGCAATATTATGGGGAACTTATGTTGTATAATACATTCCCAAGACTTATTTCTAAATGAAAATTTGTATGTTTTAATCCCATTTCACATTTTATACCCCCTCTGGAAACCATTTATTTGTTCTCTGAATCTATGAGTATGTTTGTTTTGTTTTATTTGCTTGCTTGCTTAATTTTTTATATTCTATACATAAGTGAGATTATATGATATTTATCTCTCTCTTTATTATTTCACTTAGCATAATATCATGTAGATCTATTCATGTTGAAGTAAATGGCAGATTTCATACCTTTTTATGGCTGAGTAATATTCCATTACTGAGCATGTGTGCTCAGTCACTCAGTCTTTTCTGACTCTTTGTGATCCCATGGACTCTAGCCCCCCAGGTTCCTCTGTCTATGTAATTTTCCAGGCAAGAAATACTGGAGTGGGTTTCCATGTCCTACTCCAGGAGATCTTCCCGATCCAGGGATCAAACTCACATCTCTTCCATCTCTTGCATTGGCAGGTGGATTTTTACCACTGAGCCACCTGGGAAGCCCTATATATATATATATGTGTGTGTGTGTGTGTGTGTGTGTGTGTGTGTGTGTGTGTGTCTTCTTTATTCCTCTATTGATGAACACTTAGATTGACTCCATATCTTGGCTATTAGTAATGCCACAATGAACTTTGGTGTCCCTATATTCTTTCGAATTAGTGGTTTTGTCTTCTTCTGGTAAATATCCAAAAGAGAAATTGCTGGATCATATAGTAGTTCTTTGCCAGCAAAGGTCTGTCTAGTCAAAGGCTATGGTTTTCCCAGTAGTCATGTATGGATGTGAGAGTTGGACCATAAAGAAGGCTGGGAACTGAAGAACTGATGCTTCCAAACTGTGGTATTGGAGAAGACTCTTGAGAGTCCCTTGGACTGCGAGGAGATCAAACTAGTTAAACCTAAAAGAAATCAACCATGAATACTGAATACTCATTCAAAGGACTGAGGCTGAAGCTGAAGCTCCAATACTTTGGCCACCTGATTCAAATAATTGACTCATTAGAAAAGACCCCAAAGCTGGGAAAGATTGAAGACAGGAGGAGAAGGGGATGACAGAGGATGAGATGGTTGGATGGTATCATCGACTCGATGGACATGAGTTTGAGCAAGCTCCGGGAGTTGATGATGAACAAGGATGCCTGTTGTGCTGCAATCCATGGGGTTGCAAAGAGTCAGACAAGACTGAGGGACTGAACTGAACTGAACTGATGGTACTTCTATTTTTCATTTTGTGAGGAACCTCAACATTCTGTTTTCCATAGTGACCGCATCAATTTATAATCTCTGCAACAGTACATAAATTTTCCCTTTTCTGCACAAGAATAAATGAACTCTAAAAATCACCATTTTGTGCAAAATAATGATCATTGTTTCTTGGAAGAATTAATAAAGGATGCTTGATAATAAGACCGGTGGGTGATGGCTTCAGGCTCTCAGAGGTCCCTGCAAACCTAAGCTTCCTGACCACCTGAGTGCCAGTCACCTCCAGTAGTCACAAGTAGCTCGGTGGCCCCAGAAGTTTCCCTTGGCTAGAGGAAGCTTCAAGATCCTAAAGAGATCCTGTGAACCCAGGCTCCCAATCAAGCAGGGCACCAACCAACACCCATGGCATCAAGTTCATGACCAGCTCCCACGACCATATCAAGTATCTTTTCTTACCAGAAACATAAGAAATTAGATGTCAATTACAGGATGACAATTGGAAAATTACAAGCAAATGGAAACTAAACAACACACTCCTGAACAACCATTGGTCAAAAAAAAGGGGGGGAGGAAATCAAAAAATATCTTAAGACAAATGAAGATGGAAATACAAAATACCAAAACTTGCAAGATGCAGTAAAAGCAATTCTAATAGGAAAGTTTATAAAGATAAAAAGAAAAAAATTACAAAAAGCAATCTATCTTTATCTCAAGTAACTAGAAAAAGAAACAAACTAAGCCGAAAGTTAGAAACAAGAAAGAAAATAACAAAGAGCAGAAATAAATGATAGAGATACAAGAAAAGCAATAGAAAAGACCAACGAAACTAAGAGTTGGTTTATTTGAAAAATAAACCTGACAAACCTTTAGCAAGATTAGCACAGAAAAACAGACAGAGTAGCTTTATTCACAATAGTTAAGACATGGGAACAACCTAAGAATCTATCAAAAGATGAATGGATAAATAATATTTTACATACAGTGAAACATCCTTCAACCTTGAGAAAGAAGAAAATCTTGCCTTGTGCAAAAATATAGATGAAACTTGAGGGTGTTATGCTAAGTAAAATAAATTAGAAAGACAAACACAAGTACTGTATGTTCTCACTTTTATATGAAAAAAAATTTTTTTAAGGCAAACAGAAAAATAGCTAGTAAAAGGACAGTTACTAGGGGCTGAGATTGGGAGAAACAGAAAATGTTGGTTAAAGAGTACAAATTCTCAGCACTAAAATACTTTCTGGGGATTTAATTTACACATGGTGACTATAACAATATGTGCGTGTTAAGTCGCTTCAGTCTTTGCGACCCCAGGGACTGTAGCCCACCAGGCTCCTCTGTCCATGGAATTCTCCAGGCAAGAAAACTGGAGTGTCCTCCTCCAGGGGATCTTCTCCATCCAGTAATCAAACACTAGTCTCTTAAGTCTCCTGCATTGCCAGGCAGGTTCTTTACCACTAGTGCCACCTACTGTATTATATACTTCAAACTTACTAAAAGAGCAGATCTTAAATATTCTCACTACAAAAACAAAAAAAAAATGTATAGTAAATGGGAGAACAGATGGGTTAACTAGTTTTTGGTAAATATCTGCAATATATACATGTATAAATCATCACAATGTACACCTGGAGCTTGAACATGTATGTCAATGATACCTCAATAAAGCCAGAGGAAAATAAAATATAAATAAATAAAAATTATGGATGAAAATTAAAGGAAATTGGAATTCCACCTAATTTCGACCTTCTGCCCACCAGGTTCTTATGAATTACCAAATAAACATAGTAACTTTATAGTAGAGAAGCCTAAAAGACACCATGTTATCTGAGTGTTCAAAGTTCATATCATCAGTAATAGAATAAGTAAATACCAGGTTCCTTCTAATAAGATGCAGCTGGGGTGGACACAATATCAGTTTTGTGGAGTATCATTGTCAAAAAGGAAAATTCTAATCCTGCATACACACTAGGCAAATACAAATTGAAAAACATTGTATAAAATAAATGGCCTATACTCTTCAGAAATATTTAGTTATTAAAGGCAAAGAAAACTGAAAAATGGTTTCAGATTAAAGGACGCTAAGAGACATAACACCTAAATCTAATCTGTTATCCTGAATTAGATCTTCACTTTAGGAAATACTCTCAGGAACAGTTAGGGATGGGTGTGCATATACACTATTTCAGAAAAACATTTAAATTCATATTAATGTTATATAATTATAGACAGAATGGCAAAGTACCCGTGGTAAAACATTAACACTATGAAATCTGGTAGAGGTCTAAATCTGTACTATTTTCTTTTCTGTATGTTTTATTGCTATTGAATTGTAATTTGAATATGGTATATTTGTGTTTGAAACTTTATTATGCTTGAAACCACTTGATGTTGTCATAACATATGATAACCAGTGATCTTTAAGCTTCATATTTGTAAAAAGAATACAATGTATGGCAATGAGGCTAATAAAACAGTAGAGAATGAGTGACTCTGAACTGGAAGCCAGAGCTAGTTTCTGTAACTGATGGCATATTTGTGACAATAATCCTGCACTGCTGAGATACACTAAGAACAAATAATTGAGCATGTGTTTAGGGAATATGCTGCACTGGAATCAGTATGAGAAGTAGGCAAAGACTGGAGATATTGACCTGAAGAGGAGGAATCTTTCACTAAGATAAAAGAAGATGATCCTTCAGCGCATTTAGCTTCCATTCTTAGTGGAGAAAACGCTTTCATTGTCAGTTCTTCAGTAAAGTTGCCTATGACCCCAATTCATGTGTGCTGTGTAAATGTCAATTTACCAAATATTGGTTGGAGGTTTAGGGTTGGCAATGATAGAGTCTCAGATCTAGCTGTTGTTGACCATAACAAGAGAACTCAGGTAAAAACCTATTGTCATTACTTGATTTGTCATATACAAGTTGCTTAAGCTTAGGTAAGTCTCATATCTACTCTTCAGTTTTCTCATCTAGAAAGTGAGAAAAAAAAAAAACATACTTATATCCTGCCTGTGATAAAAAGATTTCCATGTAAGAAGTATGAAAATATAAGCAACAAAAATAATAGCTTTTTGAAAGTAATCTTTATTTTAGATTACAAATAAATATTACAGCAACATGGCTAGGATTCAAAATCATAAACACTAAATTTATACATTTCAAGAAAAATAGTCTACACATACAAAAAGATATTTCTTTGTTTTTCAAGCATAAAAGCAAAAGAAGAAATGGGAAATTTCAAAGCTTTTTCAAGTTAGATAGTGAGATACTCTGGTACTGTATCAGGTATACCAAAGAATAAGAATTCCATAAGTACAAGGTGGTTCAAAGAACTAAACTATGTCTTTTAAATTCTTAAAAGATTTTTGCTCTGTGATAGTTCTTTTGTGTGGCCCCAATGATTTACTAAAAGTTCTTTTATAGACATGATTCTTGGTTCTTCATTTCTTGGAAAGTAGCTTAAGGACAAAAGTATATACCCCCTAGTGTTGTTTATGGCTAGTTAGAGAAAAAAACTCACTGACACACAAAGGCAAAGACATCAGAATCAATGTACATGAGAGCCACACAAGAAACTGAGAGGAAGATGTGGGATGTTTCTCTTTTTAATAATTTAGGGGAAAGGGCTTGAATCAATCATATCTAAACTTTAGAGGCCCCCAAAACTAAAACTAGTCTTTTTTTGGAGAAGGCAGTGGTAACCCATTCCAGTACTCTTGCCTGGAAAATCCCATGGACAGAGGAGACTGGTGGGCTGCAGTCCATGGGGTTGTGAAGAGTCAGACACGACTGAGTGACTTCACTTTCAATTTTCACTTTCCACTTTCCTGCATT
>SJYX01011330.1:238807-250845 GCA_006410675.1 Oreotragus oreotragus | reverse complement strand
GCAGATGGTGACTGCAGCCATGAAATGAAAAGATGCTTACTCCTTGGAAGAAAAGTTATGACCAACCTAGACAGCATATTCAAAAGCAGAGACATTACTTTGCCAACTAAGGTCCATCTAGTCAAGGCTATGGTTTTTCCAGTAGTCATGTATGGATGTGAGAGTTGGACTGTGAAGAAAGCTGAGCACACAAGAATTGATGCTTTTGAACTGTGGTGTTGGAGAAGACTCTTGAGAGTCCCTTGGACTGCAAGGAGATCCAACCAGTCCATTCTGAAGGAGATCAACCCTGGGGTTTCTTTGGAAGGAATGATGCTAAAGCTGAAACTCCAGTACTTTGGCCACGTCATGCAAAGAGTTGACTCATTGGAAAAGACTGATGCTGGGAGGGATTGGGGGCAGGAGGAGAAGGTGACAACAGAGGATGAAATGGCTGGATGGCATTACCGACTCAATGGACATGAGTTTGGGTGAACTCTGGGAGTTGGTGATGGACAGGGAGGCCTGACATGCTGCAGTTAATGGGGTCACAAGAGTCAGACACGACTGAGAGGCTGAACTGAACTGAACTGAAATCAGCTATAAAAATATAATTTCTTCTTCTTATGAGAAAAGGAGGACAAGGAGAAGTAGTGCTTCCTTTTCTAACTGTAAGTAAGTTTCATCTCATTCCTTATGATGTGTGCATGTTTATAGTTGCTCAGTCAAATCTGATTCTTTGTGACCCAGTGGACTGTAGCCCTCCAGGGTCTTCTGTCTGTGGGATTCTCCAGGCAAGAATACTAGAGTGGGTTGCCATGCCCTTCTCCAGGGAATTTTCCTGACCTAGGGATCATATAAGTGTCTCCTGCATTGCAGGCGGATTTTTTTACAGTCTGAGCCACCAGGCAATAGACCTCATTCCTTATAGATGGCCATAGTGTCAGAGAAGAGTCTCATGAAGAAACAGAAATGTTTTAAGAATATTCATTGGTGGGTCTGACATAGGTCTTTCTTGTGGACAATCTGGACACACAGAACTTGATGTTTTTCTTAGTAGCTGCCAAAGAAATGTGAAATGAGTAAGGATTATCCTCTTAGTCAAAAAGGGGATCTCAGATCAACACATTCTGTGTATATGGGTATTTCTTATCTAGATTTTTTTTTAACTAATAAGGATAAATGATCATAAAACTCTCCTAGAGGCTTGCTTGTCCTAAAACAAAAGGGAACTCATAATCTCATGTGTTAAATGTTCACTTGAAGAAGAAACATCAGGTTACTCAGAGTCAGCATCAGGCAATCAAAAACCCCAATTCAGTGGCTGCCACCAGGGCTATTTAGGGGCAGGTCTTGGTCTTCCCTGGTGGTGCAGATGGTAAAGCATCTGTCTGCAATGTGGGAGACCTGGGTTCAATCCCTGGTTGGGAAGATCCCCTGAAGAAGGATTTTCCAGTACTCTTGCCTGGAAAATTCCATGGACAGAGGAGCCTGGTAGGCTACAGTCCATGGAATCACAAAAAGTCAGACACATCTGAGCAACTTCACTCACTTTGGCACCTGCAGAGGGATCTGTGACCTCCCTAGACTCTTATGCTCTCTTCAGGAAAGGCTTGGAGGCTTTCTCAAATGTTTTACCCAATTCACATAGATTTCATCTATGTGAGAAGCTTAGACTGATATTGATCATTTTATTGAAAATGTTTACCTATGTTAAAAAAAAATCTTAGAAACACAAACATGCCAACAGGAAATCAGCAAAAAATTTTTTAAAAGGGAAAAACTATTGACTAAATCAGGAAACCAAGAAGCTTAACCTCACTCTTTATTATAGAGTGCCAAACTAAAATAAGGTACTATTTTGATCTATTAAATTGGTAAATAACATTGTGTATATTTTGGTATGAGAAGCTAAATTCACTAGTACACTTGAGAGGGATAGTAGTTATTAAGAAGCTTATCAATTTGTATCAAAGTATTATATACATTTTTGACACTTCCAAAAATTTATCCTCAGCAGAGAATTAAAGAGGCTGGATGTGGGAGCAAATCTATTTCTAACGAAAGCTTAAAAGCATGGAGAATAAAGCAAATTAAAATCATAGAAAAAACTCACAGAGAAATCCAAATTCAAAATCAAGAAAAATCAGGTTAAGGATCTAGAGAAAGATTTATATGAACTATTATATCTCAGCTCTGCTATTTATTAATGCCTGATTGTGAGCAAGTTACTAGGCCTCTCTGGTCCTAAGTTTTCTCATCTAGAAACAAAGATGTTAAACCTAGTGTTGATTTAGTTGGGCTGGAGACCTAGGCATGTATTGCCTTTCTCCTGAAGAAAAGAATGTAACATGGATGGACTCAAGTAGATTTCCTCATGTTGACAATACACCTTGCTAAGACCTCTAGTTCTCTCCTGTGTAAGAGGAGAGAGTTGAATTATGCCATCTCTAAGCCCCATATGGTCCACCACTTATTTGCTATCTGGAGCAAATAATTTAATTTCTTCAAAACTCAGTCCATCAGTTATAAAATGGGGTAATATTTACCTATTATTATAAGGATGAGTTTGTGTTTGGAAAATATTTGAAAGAATATTTGGCACATGAAACTAGTCCAGAAGGGCTATTTTTTTTTTTTTTTTACTATTAGCATTACTATTTTTATTATTAAATACTACATTGTACTTTCAAGTATAGACTTCAAAATCATTTTTAAAAACCTATTATTTTCATTCTTTTTTTTAAAAGAATAAAATCTTTACTTATTTAAAAGAAAGACAGAGAGGGATAAGATGTTGCTTAGAGTCTTAATATTTGGATCCATGTCTCAGCATTATATCTAAAGCTGGGCTTTTAGCCAGCCTCTTAGCTGGGAAGAGAATTGGACTCTATTTCCATGATATCAAAACAAAAGGCTAGTTCAGCTAGTTTCATCAAACAACTGGCCAGTTCTGTGAAACAATGGTCCAACTGGAGGCTCATCTTAGTGGAGCCAAGCTGCCTCCAGTGCCAAACAAACAACCCCTCAAAGAGAGGATACACATCCCATTCAGAGAGCTGGTTGTCGAGCTATAACTCATCTGAAGATTTAGAACGATTTTGATGTTGACTGTTTCCATTTCATAATAAAGCCAGTTGAGATCAAAGCCTCAGATTGAGGAAGACATTTCAGACATAAAGACCACAAAAAGATTTGTTCAAATTAAGCCTCACCCTGAAGCACTTTTTTCCCCCTATAGCCCACCCAGTGTGGTCTGACTAATGTCTGCTTTCTTTAGATCTAGCCCTTTTCTCAAAAAAGGCATGGGAACATTGGGGCTATCTTTGTCACTATTTCTGGATGTTCCTTGCAGTAATTTGGAGGAGAGAAGGGAAGAAATGGAGAGCTGAATGGTACAGCTCTTGTGCAACTACCTGTTTCCTCTAAAGAGAACTGCAATCTACACTTTAGAGATAATCAGTTTGATCCTTTACAAAATGACAGTGAATATATATATTTTAGACAATAATACTTTGATGAACATAAGCAATAAGCATTTCAAATATCTTCTCCTAGTCTATGCCTTGTAATTTATCTTAATATCTGATGTGTTTTGTTAAACAGATTTTTAAAAATTAAATGCAGGAAAATTGATAATTTTTATGCTTTGGGTTTATTCGAGAAATTCTTAAAATATTTTCTTCTATCTTTTGCTTAGAAATGTTTTCATTTCATATTTAGATCTTTAAACTGTCTCAGACTTATTTTTCTGTGCAGCAAGATTACTTGTTGTACTCAAGAACTATCATGGTAATGCTTCTTTTAAAAAATTCCCAAATCAACTGAGTATAGAAAAAAGTAATTATTTGCATTTCATGCAATTGGATTGATTATGGTTTGGCTAATCTTGGCCAGGTTCAGCAGAGTTTGGCTCCAGACTGCAAGTCCTGGTCAAATTTGCATTATACATATGTTACTTTATTTTGTGAAAGTGAAAAAAAAAAAGCAAACCCAGCCTCACTAGAACATTTCTAGTCCCTGATCACCTGACATCTGCTAACATCCACACAGTCAAAGCAGCATAGATGGCCGAGCTCAGAATCTGTGGGATGGGAAATGGAGTTTGCCACTAGTGGAAGAACTGCAAAGTCCCATGACAATGGGTTTAGATTCAGGGTGGGGTGAAAAATCAGAAATAATAATGAAATCTAACACAGGTTACCCTTTTGGTTACGATTAACACATTTCTCCCCCACCCAAAGTTCACTCAGTCCTTTTTACATCCCCAAAGACTCATCCAGTCAGGGCATTAGGCTTTAAATCTAGCTTATTATCTACATCATACCTAGTTGTAATTTTAGAACTAAAAAGACAAGTTATCTGCCTCCTACACACCCAGCATACAGTGATGAAACACCAACAGGATAACTGCAACATGCTCATTCAAAAAAAGAAAAAAAGTGAAGACACATAGCAGTTAGTGACAGGAATTTTGAATCTATTGGGCAAAAAGTACCAGGTTCCTTTTCATTAAGCCTGGGAATATATCTTGATTAGATGCCAGTTTAAAATCCTGGGAATGGCTCTCTATTCCATGTTTCTTTTTCCCCAGTGATGCTTGGATGTGCTGTCTCCTGTGTATTTTTCCACTATTTTCTTTGATCACTTCTGCAGAGGGCCGGGGAAGGCAATGGCACCCCACCCCAGTACTCTTGCCTGGAAAATCCAATGGACGGAGTAGCCTGGTGGGCTGCAGTCGCTAACAGTCGGACAGACTGAGCGACTTCACTTTCATTTTACTCTTTCATGCATTGGAGAAGGAAATGGCAACCCACTTCAGTATTCTTGCCTGGAGAATCCCAGGGATGGGGGAGCCTGGTGGGCTGCCGTCTATGGGGTCACACAGAGTCGGACACGACTGAAGTGACTTAGCAGCAGCAGCAGCAGAGGGCAATGGAGTGTGTTTTATTCTTGGCAACTGAACAGCTTTATCAGCCTGTTTCCTGCCTGTAGTGTGTTGTGATCCAAGGGTATTTTTTTCACATCTCAATTAGTTTCAGTCTTTTTAAATCAAGGCTGATGACGTTTTTGCCAAAGCAATTCTCTCATAAAATGTTGTGGTTTTCGATGTGTTTTATTCTAGTCAATCTCATGTTCTAAAAGCCATATCTGCAGAGCCTTTTGAAACTTGCTCCTCTCTTTCTAGACTAAATTACAGAGAGGTTGGGCACATTAGCTTCTATGGGGCCATGCTCTTAATCTTTCTGGAAAAGCTGTTGTCTGGTAGAAAAGAATTTTGTCAGAAGTCCTAACAAAGGGTCTAGTAGTCAAAATTTTAATATGGCTTTTACTTTGAAACCATGTTTCTTTTCTTTTTTTAAGCAATCTATTGGTAATTAAAATTATCCACATAATTTATAAATTTCTACCCTCTTGTTTTTGGTATCATGAAAATGAAAAATAATTTCATTTTTATTATTATTTAAACTTACCCCTTGATAGTACTTTTAGTGAGGGCTATGGATGATAAACTCTTGGATTTATACAATGAATGTTTTTACTTTGATGCCATTATTTTCTCTCTATTCTTAAATAATACTTAATTTGTATATACAATTCTAGATTGCCAGTTATTTTCTTCCTGAATTTTGAAGCTCTTATCCCATTGTATTTGGGCATCTCTCATTGCTAATTTGAAAAATCTGTTTTTTGTGTGTGAAACTTATCCCTTTATAAGTAATCTGCCTTTCATCTCTAGTAATTTTTAAGGGTTTATCTCTACCCTTATTATTCTGTAGTTTAACAGTAATGTACCTCGATGTGGATTTATTTTTGTACCTATTGGCACTTAAAATATACTTTGAATCTGAAGAACCATATTTCTCTTAAATTCTGGAAAAAACTTCAGATTTTACCTCTTCAGATATTACTTCTGATTCATTTATTATTTTCTTTTGAGAATCTGTAGATATATTCTTGAGTCTCTCCATCTGCCTTTTATGTACATCTATCTATGCTTCTTTATTAATTACTCACATTTTTCATCCTTTTTCTTTTATCTTCATTCTTAGTGATGTCTTCAGTACTAACTTAATCTACGTATACAGTCCAGAGTTTCACCAGTTATTTGAATGCTTTTAAATCAATGGCTATATTTTTTCATCCCAAGATTTCTAATTAGTTCTTCTCATACTCACCTTGTTTAATTTCTGTAACTTTTTCATTCACGATCTATTGATCATTTCCCCTAATATCCAAGAGTACTATATATCCTTAAGTTCAGTTCAGTTCAGTCGCTCAGTCGTGTCCGACTCTTTGCGACCCCATGAATCGCAGCATGCCAGGCCTCCCTATCCATCACCATCTCCCGGAGTTCACTCACACTCACGTCCATCGAGTCCGTGATGCCATCCAGCCATCTNCAGGCTCCTCCGTCCATGGGATTTTCCAGGCAAGAGTACTGGAGTGGGGTGCCATTGCCTTCTCCGGCATCTTAACACTAACACGTTGCAATTAATATTGAGATTAATTTCCCACCATGATTCCCAAGGAGAATCGATGTTGTGTTGAATAAAATGACAGTATAAAGCTAGAGCGAGGTGGGAAAAATGCATAATTTTCTTAAAAATGGAAAAATAATAGTATTTCAACCATAGTTCCTTAATTTCCCCCTTTTTTTCCAAAATAATCAATATATTATTCCTTCTTTTATTCTCTTTCAACAGTACCTCTCACTCATGATCTTGCTGAAATAACAGACCATGCCAATCATTTTGATGATAACTTTGGCTGTTATTCTTCCCACTAGTGAGCAGAAATAATCAGTCTTTTTCAGTTTAGATTCATCCACTCAAATAAGACACCTTCAACAGGGAGAAGTATCCATATTTCCACATCTCACTTTCAGGAAAACTTCCATAATACTCAAAACATTGATCAAAAATGAGCCCTAGTCTGATGAGCCCTAGTCTGAGACATACTAGGGACTAGGAAATTTCCCTGGGCAAATGATATTAGCTGAAATCAGGTAACCCCAAGATTCAGGTGAAACTCAGCAGCTAGCAATCCAGACCACAGAATCAAAAATGAAGGAATTTTCACTCTTCAACATTCCTAATAGTAGATACAGTTGATCCCTGAACAAATGAGGGTTAGGGGCACCAACCCTCCAGAATCAAAAATCTGCCTATAATTTATAGTCTACCCTCCATATCTGGAATGCCTCTGCATTTCTGTATTCAACCAACAAACTTCAGATTGTTTAGTACTATTGAAAGTCCATATATATATTGTATAGCCTGGCCCTCCGTAACTGAGTTTCCTCTCTATCTATGGATCTGTAGCACAGATCCATCCAATCTCGCACGGTGCAGTAATGCAGTATTCACTGTAGGAAAAAATCTACATACAAGTAGATCTGTGCAGTTCAAGCCTGTACTGTTCAAGGG
Organism: Oreotragus oreotragus; assembly: GCA_006410675.1. NCBI lineage: Eukaryota > Metazoa > Chordata > Mammalia > Artiodactyla > Bovidae > Oreotragus > Oreotragus oreotragus. Next base: position 243,436 of record SJYX01011330.1, on the reverse strand, counting down.
TCCACTGAACTTGTCTACTTACAAGTACTTGTCTTACTTACTCTGTACTGGTTCAAGGGTCCACTGCACGACTTAGTTTGCTCAGGTTGCCAGGACAAAATGCCACAGATTATGTGAATCAATTATATGACTCAAACTACATTTTCTCACCTTTCTGGAAGCTCGACGTCCAAGATCAGGGTACCACAAGTGTCAGGTTCTGGTGAGAGCTCCCTTGCTGGTGGACAGACAATCATCTTCTTGCTGTGTCCTCACTTCATGCTGTGAAAAATATTTAAGTAAGTAATGGACAAGTCGGAAAAAGCAATGGCACGCCACAGTACTCTTGCCTGGAAAATCCCATGGATGGAGGAGCTGGTAGGCTGCAGTCCATGGGATCGCTAAGAGTCGGACACGACTGAGTGACTTCACTTTCACTTTTCACTTTCATGCATTGGAGAAGGAAACAGCAACCCACTCCAGTGTTCTTGCCTGGAGAATCCCAGGGATGACAGAGGAGCCTGGTGGGCTGCCGTCTATGGGGTTACACAGAGTCAGACACGACTGAAGCGACCTAGCAGCAGCAGCAGCAGCAGCAGCAGCAATGGACGAGTAATTCAAGGCATGAACAAAGGCATGAAGGATAACAGAACAACAAACAAACAATGCTGTTAAAGTGGCATATAGGTTCTTTAAAGAATGTGAAAAGTATGACTGGAAGGCTAAGCTGGGACTAGATGGAAAAGAACCTGAATATCAGGTTAAGCACTTTAATTTTATCCTATAAGTTATAGTTAAATAAAGAAGGTTTTTGATCAGACAAGAACCATGGTTAATGCTGCTGCTGCTGCTAAGTCGCATCAGTCGTGTCTGACTCTGTGCGACCCCATAGATGGCAGCCCACCAGGCTCCCCCGTCCATAGGAGTCTCCAGGCAAGAGTACTGGAGTAGGTCACCATTTCCCTTTCCGTGGTTAATACTATACTTTAGGAAAGTATCATGGAGAATGACTTTGCAAGGTGTGATCAGAGGAAGGGAAATTGATTAGGACATCACTGCTGCTGCTGCTGCTGCTGCTAAGTGGCTTCAGTCGTGTCTGACTCTGTGCGATCCCATAGACGGCAGCCCACCAGGCTCCGCCGTCCCTGGGATTCCCCAGGCAAGAACACTAGAGTTGCCATTTCCTTCTCCAAGGCATGAAAGTGAAAGTGAAGTCACTCAGTCCTGTCCAACTCTTCATAACCCCATGGACTGCAGCCCACCAGGCTCCTCCATCCATGGGGTTTTCCAGGCAAGAGTACTGGAGTGGGGTGCCATTGCCTTCTTCACTGCAGGGGTTCAGTAAAGTTACTGAGTTCAATCTTTACAAAGTTGTTACTATCTAAGATGAATAGGGCAGATTCTTTCTCTCTTTGGCAAATGAGGGAAAGGAGCCTCTAATGTCCCACGTCTCTGTGGATTAAGAGACTAAATCATGATCTAGGGACTGGTAAATTGCAGAGTAAGTAACTAACCTTCCAGACTTCTAACTCCAAATCAGATCTCATTATTTAAACAAACATTTTCTAAGTCAAGAATAAAATGGATAATTTCCATATGGTTTCCTTCCTTCTAGAGGGCAATCTTTATTCTTCTCCAAAAAACCCAGAAGTTTTTTAAAAAATAAATCTACTTGGTTTTTCAAGTAGAAAGGCAAAGTTGAACTAAATTCTACATTGGTGGAAATCTACAGGAAGCATATCATAATGGTTAAGATCATGGGTACGAGTAAGCAGCTGGGTCCAAATCCTGGCTCTGCCAAGTATTAGTGTGGCTGCCAAAGCCCCACTTTTCTTATCCATAAAATGTGAATGTATTAGAACATATCATGAGATAGCCATGAAAAGTGCCAGCTGCATAGCAAATATTCAGTAACCATAAACCATGGATACTCTTAAATACATCAAATAAGAAAAAATTTCAGTTGTTTAAGCTGAAAATTTGTTGAGCGAGTTCATGCTCGTCTCTAGAATCAAATGTGGTCTCCCAGTTGGAAGAATAAGTCACCTGTCGCCAGACAGAGGGAAGGAGGTTTACTTTAAACAATGAAAATGGAAAATTTACTCTGCACATTTTTGTTTAATTTCAAACATACTATCAGAGAGGCAAAAAACATTCTATGTATCCAAAAAAAAAAAAAAAAGATCATCTATTATACCTACTATAAGGTCAAGCTTGTATTTTCAATATTTCAATGGTATATGTGTATGAAAATTTACGAAGGTAAATTCTGTCGATTAAAATGAAATGATTTTGCTTGGCAGTGAAGTGCAGGAAGACAAATATCAAATCTCAGTAGCTACACTTCCAGCTGTTTTGCAAACAGAGATAAAAGATAATCCTTGGCTAAATAGCATCACTTTCCAGATAAAAATCAACTCTGAAGAGCACTGCATTGAATAGGGGAAGCCAGGTTTACTCTAAAAATATCCAATAATTGGGGCTGAATAATATCTATTAGAAGAACTTGTGCACAGTGTTGAAACTGACAAGAGTGTTGCTTTTTGGCACAGCATGGTACAAATATCAGTAATTAAGGAAAAACTTAAAGAGCATCTGCAATGAGAATGCTTAGTCTGGCAAACCTCTCTGCAAGTAAATTTACCATGCTTCATTATTTGTATCCAACCAAAGACACATAAAACAATTTAAATGTCATGTGATATCACATCACTTTAAAGCTTCAAGATTTCTAAGCTCTACCACCATTCATGGAACTACCAGTATCACTACTAACACTTTCCCCATTCCCCATCAACATCCTCACTTCTAATAGCAGCTCTATTAGAACTGAGGCCAACTCACTCCCTTCACCTCTTCAACTTTCATTATGTCTTCTCCCACCACAAGCATCATCAGATCTACCACCAATGTTGCCAACTCTGCCACCACCATCATCATCCCCATATCTATCCACAATTCCTTTACCAATACTATCCACCAACCATCACTGCCATCCCCTCATTGTTACTGGCTGTAGCACACTTGTCATCACACACAGCACTCATAGTCATCACCATAGTTCTTCATGGACCTCTAGTTTATCAAATGTGACAGACCCACGTGGTTTCCCTTTCCCAAATCCAAACTGCCAAACTGCATGCCAATATAGCAAATTAGTCATATAGCAGTCAATCCATTTGTATGCATATGATGAGCCCAAACTCAGTTTCTGCTCAACTGCTCACAATTTAGAGTAGAGAATAGATGTGCAAACAAGCAGGCCACTTCTGTTTTTATTTTTTATCTAGCCACTTTACCACTGCCATTTCAATGGCATGGATTATTCTAACATGACCACCACATATTGGAAACTCACCCATTCCTCATTCGATCCCACACCCTCACTTTACAACAACACATCCCTGACAGTGGAATTCAGCAAGAGTACGTTACTTGGGTATAGGATAAAACAAAATAGTCTACACATTCAATCTTAAAGGAAATCAACCATGAATATTCATTGGAAGGACTGAGGTTGAGGCTGAAGCTCCAATATTATGGCCACCTGAGGCAAAGACCTGACTCACTGGAAAAGACCCTGATGCTGGGAAAGACTGAAGGCAGAAGGAAAAGGGGATGACAGAGGATAAGATGGCTGGATGGCATTACCAACTCTATGCACATGAGTTTCAGCAAACTATGGGAGATGATGAAGGACAGGGAAGCCTGGCATGCTGCTGTCCATGGGGTTGCAAAGAGTTGGACATGACTTGGCAACTGAACCACAACAATAATTTTAATAAAAGCAGTAAGCTTACTGATAAAAGCATACTTCAATCAAAGGAGCCACATCAAAGTTAGTGTCAAGAAATATCGAGGATCAGAGATTATATTAAAATGCCCACTTTGAAAAACCTTCAATTACATGTATTCAGTTGACAATCAGTTCAGTTCAGTTCAGTTCAGTCGCTCAGTCGTGTCCGACTCTTTGCGACCCCATGAATCGCAGCACGCCAGGCCTCCCTGTTCACCACCATCTCCCGGAATTCACTCAGACTCACGTCCATCGAGTCTGTGATGCCATCCAGCCATCTCATCCTCGGTCGTCCCCTTCTCCTCCTGCCCCCAATCCCTCCCAGCATCAAAGTCTTTTCCAATGAGTCAACTCTTCTCAAGAGGTGGCCAAAGTACTGGAGTTTCAGCTTTAGCATCATTCCTTCCAAAGAAATCCCAGGGTTGATCTCCTTCAGAATGGACTGGTTGGATCTCCTTGCAGTCAAAGGGACTCTCAAGAGTCTTCTCGAAAACCACAGTTCAAAAGTGTCAATTCTTCAGCACTCAGCCTTCTTCACAGTCCAACTCTCACATCCATACATGACCACAGGAAAAACCATAGCCTTGACTAGACAGACCTCGTCGGCAAAATAATGTCTCTGCTTTTGAATGTACTATCTAGGTTGGTCATAACTTTTCTTCCAAGGAGTAAGCGTCTTCTAATTTCATGGCTGCAGTCACCATCTGCAGTGATTTCGGAGCCTCAAAAAATAAAGTCTGACACTGCTTCCCCATCTATTTCCCATGAAGTGATGGGTCCGGATGCCATGATCTTCATTTTCTGAATGTTGAGCTTTAAACCAACTTTTTCACTCTCCTCTTTCACTTTCATCA
>SJYX01011330.1:166496-238655 GCA_006410675.1 Oreotragus oreotragus | reverse complement strand
TGACACTGTTTCCACTGTTTCCCCATCTATTTCCCATGAAGTGATGGGACTGGATGCCATGATCTTCGTTTTCTGAATGTTGAGCTTTAAGCCAACTTTTTCACTCTCCTCCTTCACTTTCATCAAGAGGCTTTTTAGCTCCTCCTCACTTTCTGCCATAAGGGCGGTGTCATCACCATATCTGAGGTTATTGATATTTCTCCCGGCAATCTTGATTCCAGCTTGTGTTTCTTCCAGTCCAGGGTTTCTCATGATGTACTCTGCATATAAGTTAAATAAGCAGGGAGACAATATACAGCCTTGAAGTACTCCTTTTCCTATTTGGAACCAGTCTGTTGTTCCATGTGCAGTTCTAACTGTTGCTTCCTGACCTGCATACAGATTTCTCAAGAGGCAGGTTAGGTGGTCTGGTATTCCCATCTCTTTCAGAATTTTCCACAGTTCCTTAAAGTCTTTGTCAAACTACTACATAAAATTAATTTCAACCAAAGTGAATTAATATGGTCCTGACCATTAATTTTTCATTGGTTTTTAACATTAGATTTCATAATCTTTTAGAATTTCGCTGTTAAATGTAGTTTTGAAGGGAAATTTGTGTGTATGTCTTTTACTTTCTATCTCCTGGTTAAACTCCAGAGTGGATTCAGAGAAAAAAGCTATTACTAAGTATATCACTAGCTCTGTTTAAAGATTCTGCAATTGCCTCTGCTCATTCTGTGTGCTTTCCATAAGCTTATCTGGGGGGTCATTGTGAGGGTACCTCCAAGGTGTGGATTGTGAGTATATCTCAGGTCCAGTCACTAAGTAGTGGGTATCTGTTTTAGTCTCAGTACTGCTGGACTCTATTCATATCTTCCAGCAACGATTACCCATAGCCTGTTAAAAGCTAAAAACTCAAGTTGATCAGATTTTTTTTTCAACCTTCTTCTATGAGGGCAGGATGGTTTCAGCAGCTTAGCTTCAATGTGCCCTTGTCCCACATGGGCATATTTAGTCCTCCGAAACCTATAGAAGCTGAGTTCCTACTATCTCTGCTTGTTTCTATACTTAAAGGTCAGCTTGTGTGTGCCTTCAGTCTTGCTCATGGCTTTGTATTTCAGTTCTGTTTCTGGTCCCCAGAGATGCCTTTTTTATATGAGTCTTCTTAGGTCATTTTGATTTACTATTTTACATATTATTGCTGTATGTTTGGAGTGGAGGGGAAATGTTATACTTTAAATTCAATCCAGAAAATTTGGTCAGAGGACCATAACATTTATTTTTTTCTGTGGGGAAATTATAGCATTTAATTTAATTTTAAAAATTCAGTTGTCTTTGTTAATGGCTACCCATTCAAATATTCTTGCCTGGCAGGCTCTTCCATCCATGGGGTCGCAAAGAGTAGGACACAACTGAGTGACTGAGCACTACCACCACCACGAAGGCTGCAAAGTATCTAAGTGGGCTGAATATGGCGTGGAGGAAATCTCTTTAAAACACAAAAAGGAAAAGACAAAAGGAAAACAAAAACTGAGAATATGTACAGCGGTAAGTTTGTAGCTGGCAGTTGAAAAGGAATCTGATAACTTGTATATTTACTATTTTCTCTAGGGCGTCCCTGGTGGTTCATCTGGTAAAGAAGCCGCCTGCAATGTGGGAGACCTGGTTCGATCCCTGGGTTGAAAAGATCCCCTGGAGAAGGGATCTGCTACCTACTCCAGTATTCTGGCCTGGAGAATTCCATGGACTGTGTAGTCCAGGGAGTTGCAAAGAGTCTGAGTGACTTTTACTTTCACTAGGACACTGAGATCTGTTCACAGGTATACCCCAGGAAATCTTATCTCTGAGCATTAACATGATAAACATGACAATATAATACTTATAATATAATATAATATATGACCATATAATACTGTTTTTCCTTAGTTGCCTGTCTTTGAAGAAACTAGAATACTGTGTGGGAGGATCACTGTTTGTTACGCAAGCATACTGATGGAAGAGCCTACCTGTGTTTCATGTTCTTTCTAAGAATTCTTGACTATGGTTTCACACCCTCCAGCTCTATCCGGTGTCCTACTCTTTTCAGTTGGGGGAGTGTGTGTACACCTCCCTGGGCTTGCTACAGATTGACAAGGCTCCCTGGAAAACAAGATTCAGCCTGAATCTAGGTGCTAACTGAGATTCCTCCCCTTGGAACACTGATGGACCTTGGCATACCCTCAACAACAGGAGCATATCAAAAATAAATCAGGCGGTATAGACAACCAAAAAGATACTAGAGACAACCAAGAGCTAGTCAGGGCTGAATAAGAAGGCTCATCACCCACACGGTGACATTCCATAAAGAACAAGAGAGGCAGCAGTTTTGCCTAATACACAGCAACAGACACAGAGAGCCAAGCAAAATGAGGAGCTGAAGAAATATGTTCCAAGTGAAAGAACAAGACAAACTTCACGAACACACTTTAACGACACAAAGATAATAATCTATCTGATAAACAATTTCAAGTAATGGTGATAAAGATGCTCTCTGAACTTGAGAGTGGAGGGACACAGTTAAGAACGTCAGTGAAAACTCTAACTAGAGAATGTAAAAAAGAACCTATCAGAGCTAAAATATACAGTAGCTGAAATGAAACATACACTAGAGCAGACTAAATGATACAGAAGAGTTGATCAGTAATCTGGATGATAGGGTAGAGAACACGGGAGGAATAAAGGAACATACACAAATTACAAAAACAATCAGAAAATAATCAACAACATGGCAATAAGAATATACCTAATGATAATTACTTTAAATGTAAATGAACTGTGTGCAATAAAAGTAGGGTGGTTGAATGGATTACAGACAAAAAAAATAGGATATATTCTACATTATCACTTGTATTTAGAATCTAAAGAATTAGCAAATGAATGCATATAATAAAACAGACGTAGACTCACAGATATAGAGCAAACTAATGGTTACCAGCTGGAGAAGGCAATGGCACCCCACTCCAGTACTCTTGCCTGGAAAATCCCATGGATGGGGTCGCTAAGAGTCGGGCACGACCGAGCGACTTCCCTTTCACTTTTCACTTTCATGCTTTGGAGAAGGAAATGGCAACCCACTCCAGTGTTCTTGCCTGGAGAATCCCAGGGACGGGGAAGCTTGGTGGGCTGCTGTCTATGGGGTCACACAGAGTCAGACACGACTGAAGCAACTTAGCAGCAGCAGCAGCAGTGGTTACCAGCAGGGAGAGGGAATAGGGAGGGGAGGGGAAATATCAGTGTTGGGCTTCCCTGGTAGCTCAGCTGGTAAAGAATCTGCCTGCAATGCAGGAGACCCCGGTTCAATTCCTAGGTTGGGAAGATCCCCTGGAGAAAGGATAGGCTACCCACTCAAGTATTCTTGGGCTTTCCTGGTGGATCAGATGGTAAAGAATCCACCTGCAGTGTGGGAGACCTGGGTTCGATTCTGGGTTAGGAATATCCCCCAGGGGAGGGCATGGCAACCCACTCTAGTATTCTTGTCTGGAGGATTCCCATGGATAGAGGAGCCTGGCAGGCTGCAGTCCATGGAGTCTCAAAGAGTTGGACATGACTTAGTGACTAAGCACAGCACAGCAATGGGGACAGGGGATTAAGATATATAAACCACTATGTATAAAAAAGAAAAACAAGCAACAGAGATCTATTGCACAGTAAAGGAAAATACAGCCATCACTTTGAATGGAGTATAATCTATTAAAAGATAAAATCACTATTTGTACACCTGAAATTAATATTGTATTCTAAGTCAACTCAACTATAACTCAATTAAGAAACACAATACAAAATAGAGGAGAAAAGCAAAATATGCAAATGACCAATAAAAACATGAAAATGTTCTCAACGTCATTACTCAGTAAGGGAATGTAGATTAAAACCACTATGAAATAGACTGTCTAAATTTTAAAATTTGCCAATACCAAGTGCTAGCCAGGAAAGAACAATTATAACTGTCATACAGTGATTTTGGCAATTTAAATTAAGTAATTGCCTAATCATTTAAATTAATAATAATCACCATAAGTTAAAATAAAATAGGTGATTACTTTGGAAAAAGTTTATTGCTTACAAAGTTAAGTATTCATTTATAATACGATTTGGACACCTTTGACAAACTCTGAAAACCCTGTTTTAGATGGTGTGGTTAACCATGTAACATAATTTGTCCTTATGATAAAGTCTACATTTCCTAAAATCATGTGGTGATGTTGCTTTTGAAGCTGAAATGTAATGAGTTCCTCTGGAAGGTGAGTAGCAATATTCCTTTATGCTTGGTTCATGATGGGATTTTCCACTGTCTTAATAGTAAATAATATCAGTGCAAAAAAAATTGTGTAAGAATGGGTGGGATGGTGAGGATAAGTGACAATAATAATGATGATTCTTTGACAGATGAACACCTTTTGACTTAAACTATCATGAAAAATTTTGCAACAGCATTGTCAAGTCACAGCTACCTTCACGATCCAGCCAACACATAGTAATGGCCATGAAGTTCATGTTTGGTCACATATTTTGGTTACCATTGCTCTTGACATATACTGAAGAGCAGATGCAAAGAAAGGATGGCTTGATTCCAATCATTCTTTAGGTCTAATCCTACTGATTTGACTTGCTGTTGGATTTTTATTGGGTAGTGGTACATATACAGTAGGGCTTCCCTGGTGGCTCAGAGGGTAAAACATCTGCCTGCAATGCGGGAGGCCTAGGTTCAATCCCTGGATTGAGAAGATCCCCTGGAGAAGGAAATGGCAGCCCATTCTAGTATTCTTGCCTGGAAAATCCCATGGATGGAGAAGCCTGGTAGGCCACAGTCCTTGTGATCGCAAAGAGTAATACATGACTGAGAGACTTCATTTTCACTTCACATATAAGGTAAAGAAAGATTCTCGCAGTCTAGATGTTTACTAAAGTAGCAAAAACTTGTCAGTTTTCTCTCTCTGCTAAAATATAACTGTTAAGTGCCTCCATCCCCTTTTTTCCAAGTAAGTGTTGCAACCTACATGCTAATACTTACCTGGAGCATGTAGTCAGCCCTAAAATCTTTACTTTCTAATTTTGGGATAGTTCTTCACAATTATCTGTGTACTATGGGAGTTGTCTAGTTTTGAGACAAGTTTATTTTTGGTTGTATAAAAAATCATGCATTTAACCTTACTTCAATACTACTGGGAAATAACTTCTTTTCTGAGTTTTGACTTGAATTGATGAGAGGTATATCACTATAATAATTGGAAGGCAAACCACAAAGTGACCAAAGGGATTTAAAAGGGTGAACTTGATACCACACCCAGGGGAAATCACATGGGAGTATGAACACCAGGGCCCCAACCCAACAACCACACAACCCTTCACTCCTCTGTCTTGCTGAGCTGTAAAGATCTAAGTATGATTTACATTTCTTGGCCTGTCTTCATATTGTGATGAATAATAGTAGAATATTTGGACGATTTTCAATGCACAGTTCCTGCTCCACAGAAGAAGGGAGAACTTAAAATACCCTAAGAAGAAAGGGTTTTCCAAGGTGGTGCAGGGTAAAGAATCTGCCTGCTGATGGAGTAGATGAAGAAGATGTGTGTTTGATCCTTGGGTCGGGAAGATCTCTAAGGAAGGAAATGGCAACACACTCTAGTATTCTTTCCTGGAAAATTCCACAGACAAAGGAGCCTGGTGGACAACGGTCTGTAGAGTCACAAAGAGGGGGACACAACTGACCATACATACAAGGAAGAAAACTGGTAAAGGATAAGCATCAGCTTTGCTTTCTCCAACTTAAAATCTATTTCTTTCTTTCTTTTTTTCCTAGAAATTCATCTTCTTGGTAAATCTGAGAAATCTCCAGAGAAAAGCCATGTTTCTGCTGAGGATAGGGAAGCTTATAGATGTGTGAAGGTCATAATAATCACTGACCATTGTAGCAAGTTAAATGGTGTCCCCCTAAATTCATGTCTACCGGTGACCTTATTTGGAAACAGAGTCATTGCTGATGTAATTAATTAAGGATGGAGATGAGGTTATATTGGACTAGGGTGGGCTCTAAATCCAATGACTGATGTCCTCATAAGAAGAGAAGACATAGGCGTGCCAAAGAGAAGAAGGCCATGCAAAGCCAGTGGAGACTGGAGTGATGCAGCTGCAAGAAACGCTAAGGACTGCCGAGGAGCCACTAGAAGAGGCAAGAAAGGAACCTCTCCAAGAGCCTGCAGAGGGAACATGGCCCTGCCTCTATCCTGATTTCAGATTTCTAGCCTTCAGAAAGGAAGGAATCTCTCCAAGAGCCTGCAGAGGGAACATGGCCCTGCCTCTATCCTGATTTCAGATTTCTAGCCTTCAGAATTCTCAAAGAAGAGATTTCTATCCTTTTAAGTTTGCTGTAATGTGTTAATGGCAATTCTGGAAACTAAAGCTATTATCTAAGTCCCTTCTCTGGAGTTTTGAACACTCTCCACCCGCTTCTCCGACCGCCTTTCATTCTCTCTGTCACCCTTCTCCTCTGTCTACAGCTTACCCTGTGGCATTTGCAGAAGTCTGTCCTTGGCCATTGTCTCACTTTATATTCTCTGGGCACTTTAATTCAACTTCATGGCTTTAACTTCGCTTCTCTGCCAATAACTCACAAATATAAAGCTCTAGTCAAACTTCTCTCCTGAGATTTACTTTTAATGTCCTGCTGCTGCTGCTAAATCGCTTCAGTCCTGTCCGACTCTGTGCAACCCACAAGGCTCCCCTGTCCCTGGGATTCTCCAGGCAAGAACACTGGAGTGGGTTGCCCTTTCCTTCTCCAATGTCCTACTTGATATAAAAAACTGACGTCAAAAGGCACATGTTCAAGACTGAACTAGTTTTTAAAAACCCCTTCCCTTACGTTCTGCTCCTCCTTCATCTCTTCTGCCCTTCATTCTTTATTCTCTGTTTATTTTCATGGAATATGTTTGATTCAATGATAAAAGCCAGAAAACTTGAGTCATCCAAGAACCCCCACATGCCCTTACTCTAAACAGCTAATGTTTTAGCAATCTGTTTTATCACTCTGAGTTTCCCTGAATTAACCCTTTTCCTAGTGCTTATCAATTTTAATCTTATCTGCTTGAGTAGTTTTCTGTCAATCTCATTGCTCTCTAAACCATTCTATAATACTGTAGCTAATATAGTATCTCTATCATCCAACTACAATAACATCACTCTTCTGCTTAGAACCCTTCAAGTATTCTCAATTGCAAAAAAAAGTACAAGCTTCTTAGAATGGCTTGACTCTCTTTGTATCCCATTATCTCCCCAAATTCCCATCTGACTTCAGTCACACCAAACAACCTACCACTCTCTGAATACCTGCTACACCTTCAAACATTTCTATGCCTTTGTCCATTCTGTTCTGTCTTCTAAAATGCCCTTCCTCCTTCCCATATTTATTTGGCTTACTGGGAGACTCTTGGTGTCTCTCAAAATGTTTCCCTGAGTGCCCAATCTGTTTTATATGCCCCTTCCTTGGGTTGCCGCAGCTCCCTATAGAAATGTGTACATCACTTTCTCATTATTGGTAGTTTCATCCAGAGGTTTTACTAGACAATAGAGTCCATTGGATTGGGACAGTGCTACATTAATAGCCAATAAATATTTTAGAAATAATGAAAAATTAAGTAGATATATTAAGAGATTTAATAAATACACAGTAGCCTATGTGTATCAATGGACATGTGTATACCTGTGGCGGATTCATGTTGATGTATGGCAAAACCAATACAATATTGTAAAGTAATTAGCCTCCAATTAAAATAAATAAATTTATATTAAAAAAACACTGAGTTTAAATAAAGCAGCTGTTATTAAACTTGCTGTGATTAGGACACATACTGAGAAAGGATGAGCCTTGAAGAAGGCCATGAAGAAGCAGTAGGTCTTATACAGTTAGTCTATTACATTCTGGACAAAAGAGAAAGCAAGGACAAATGTGGCATGTGGATTCAAAAGGTGACGGGTACAGAAGAAACTAACACAACAGTGTAAAAATTACACGCCAATAAAAAAAGGGGATGGATTGAAACAAGTTGGCAGTTAGTTTCTTTACCTTGAAACTGGTGGCTTTGACGGGCTCTATTAAAGTACGAGGCTGGCACGGTCTAATGTAGCTGCCCATCCGTGAATGGAAGTGGTGTACCTGGAGCACTTCTGGTTACAGAAGACATCTGAAAAACAATAAAATAAGAAAGCTATCTTCCCAGTAACCTGGACAATGTTCACGTGAGCCAGAATCCTAGATGAAACAGGAACATTATGGAACATTCATGTTACTCCTTAGCATGTTAAACTGTTTCCTTCTTACACCATGGGGAATGAAAGCCAATTGATCAGTTGGGAAAAGGACTTGGGAATTTCCCCTTGTGGTTTTACTCAGGTCTGAAAATAGCACTACTGCAAGTTTAAGCTTCCAATTTCATACTTTACCTTCTACACTAAGCCTCAAATGGGGCAAAATTTCCATTTCTTTCGACAAAATGACCAAAACATTCAGCTGTTTGTTGTTGCTTCCTTAAAAAAAAAATGCATTTTCAATCAAATTTGTTAAAGTTCTCTGCTGAATGGCCTGTCACATGCCCCTGAAAGATGAGCATTGATAAAAATAGGAAATTATCTTGAACTCCCCTCCAGAAATTGTATGATTCAATTATACTTTGTTTTTCGTAATACAGAGTCCCTTAGCCAAGATTCTGAAGATGTAAGATAATGAACAGAGATGAAAGAAGTTATCATACAATTTACATTTTATATAAGACAGACTCAAATGACTATAGGTTAAATTACTAAGAGAAGTTGGTAGGACTGAAATAACTTAATTCCCCACTCAGTACACTTTGTAAGAATTTCCATGAAAGGGCCAATGGGCATAGCTTTCAACAAGGACAATAAAAGCTGAGGGGTGACGCAAAACTTGCTTCATTTTCCTTTTAATTCTTTTTCTTCCTGGGAAACAACTGGGTCTATTTCTTTAAGGCAACATGAAGATGATCTATATAAGGATTAAATCAACAGTTCTCATTTTTACTGTAAATATTAGGATCTACAAGAATTTAATCTGGTCCACATAGTAAGTCATCTTCATCCTTGATTTTCTAACAAGTACCAGCTACAAATCAATTCAGTTGGTCCTAAAAGAAATACCCAGAAAACTTTGATCTGATGGGATTTGGGGAGAAATATTTGATATGTTCCAAGGGAATTAGTAGGATGAGTTTTCTGCTATGCAGATATAAAATGTTTCATACCAACAAATCTTCCCCAGGTGAAAAACTCATCTCAAGGTTAAGTTCAACACGTTTACCACTGTGTTGGTTTTGCAATGTTATTTTATGGTTTTGAAATGATTTATGGTTTCTCCCTGATTTATTAATGTCAAATCTCACCAGACTTCATTGACTCTCAGGTGCAACTGATGTGTTGTTTATCTAATATCACGTCAGCACTCTTCTCATCCATCTACTCTACTGATTATCTGTACCACATTTTTCAGTTTAATCTAGGATGCACAGTTCTCTAACCACTTACACTGCTCTACAATACTCATCATTATTCTCATTTTACAAATAAAGTAACTGATTTTAAACCTCTTTCTACTTAAAGTCAGAAAATAAAAAGCTGAAGAAACATGAGGACTTCCAGTGGTCACACTCTTAAGTCCGCAGAAGGAGACTTTAACATTTCCCCTCAGTTTTATAAATTATCAAATTATTTAACTCCATATACTATCAGGAAAACTAAAGGAGTGCTCATAACAAGATGAACGTCCACTGTTCCAGAGTTTTTTGTTCTTATGTAAAAAATTTCTTTTCCACTGGATCACATGGAAGAAAGGTCAACGGTTAACAAAGCCCAGGTTGTTGCCAATACCTTGAGTTCTGATTAGAATACAAACATTTGCCTGTTATTGTTTCCATGAAAAAAAAAGTCAGAACACATAACTTGCACCACATTTTTCTGTGGCACATACACAAAAAATAAATAAAACAAACACAAAACCTAAATTCTGTGAGGGGTAACAGAGGAAAATAGCTCTAAAAGTAAAAATAAATTATCAATACATAAAGCTTTAGTTTCAGTTTATTTTTCTTCTCTGGAAACATAAGACTTGTAATAAATGTTTGCCAAGCTGATTCATGCAAGCAATTACCCAAGACTAATAAGTATCTCTGAAAATGCCAGCTCCTTGTTGCTTTAGAATATCGTAAGATGATGCATATTCACTCAACGAATATATTTTCAGTACCTGCTGTTTTTTAGACCCTGTGTAGGTAAAGATTCTGCCCAAATTGTAGTGGAGTGGAGATAGAAAGGAAAGCCTCAGGCACAAATGAAACTTCTATAAATTCATAAGCTCAGAGAGGAAAAAAAATTTTTTTAAGTCAGAGTTTTACTTTTGGATACTTTTTGTAATGGGAGACAAATAAATTTGGGAAAGGAAAGTTGGAGAAGACTTGAAAAATTGGAACTGATTATATCAACATCTTATGGAGATGAAGTCATTTTTGTTGGTTGAAGATAACAAAGTGTTATCCAATTGGCTCATAAATGATCATACTCTGTGAAGGCACAGAATAAGACTTGGGAAACTTGTTTATGTAGAGAATTCTGACTTACTCGGATGAAAGATTCCAGTGCAAGACAATTTTATGCTCTGCCAGGAAATGAAGCAAATATGTGGGACACAGGATGAGTCAAGGTGGAAGGATCAACTTTAGTGCTTTTCCTTTCAAATGTTGAAGAGCTGCTGCTGTTGTAAGTTTATTTTCCTCTCCTCTGATGTGCTAAGATCAAAGTTTGACTGAGGTTAAGAAATAATGAGCTAATCAGTACCAACCTTTTCTTTCCCTCCTCCTGTAACACAATTTCCTATGACAGTATCAAAGATGTACAGCCTACACAGGAACCTAAGAAAAAGAGACAGCCTTTGGAAGGTGAATTTAAAACTGTGAGCAGACAGGTGCTCTAGAGATAAGCACATTGATCCCTGGCTTCACTATTGTCTACAACAGTCATGTTTCTGCAGTTGTAGGACGTTTACTCGGAGAAGGCAATGACACCCCACTCCAGTACTCTTGCCTGAAAAATCCCATGGGCGGAGAAGCCTGGTAGGCTGCAGGCCATGGGGTCACGAAGAGTCAGACACAACTGAGCGACTTCACTATCACTCTTCACTTTCATGCATTGGAGAAGGAAATGGAAACCCATTCCAGTGTTCTTGCCTGGAGAATCCCAGGGACGGGGGAGCCTGGTGGGCTGCCATCTATGGGGTCGCACAGAGTTGAACACAACTGAAGCGACTTGGCAGCAGCAGCAGCAGGACATTTACTATTAATACATGTTAATACTCTGAAAATTACACTAGAAATTTAGAATTGCTTGTTGTTTCTATAGGGAAAAGTTCATCCACCACACATCTTTTGAAAAGGAAGATTTCTTTTTAAAATATTCAGCTGACTACGGCGTGCTAGGGAGTGGAGCTATACATAAGATGGGCAACTCCACAAGAGTGATCCCAGGGAAAAGGCCCAAGAGGTGGATGCAGGGGGCTGCTTAGGGAAAAGCCTCAAGAGATGAATGTAGGGGGCTGCTTAGGATAACCCAGCCCCTGTTAGGCTCCAAGGGGAACATGAAGATCGAGGGACCAAATCGACAAAAACAAAATAAAGAAGAATCCATGGCGTTGCCGACCACTTTGATCCTAAATCCTGAGAAGTTGGCCCAAGCTCACTTTCCCCATTTTATAAGTGGAAAGGCAGGAATACTTCAATGACTTTGGTTTCCCAACATTTCTCCTTTCTGAAGAAGGAGCCAGGAAGTTATTGACCTGGTCCAATGACCTATTAAGACTGTAATCTTTTTTTAGAGCCTTTTAAAGAGTGACAGAATTCAAGGTCACCAAAGGCACAGATTATAAGTGCCACCGTGGAGTCCCTCTCCTGACCTCATGAAAAGCAGGGCCTATAAAGTGCACATGCCGAGAGGCCAGACCTGGGGTGTGAACTGATTTCCCCATAGCGCTAGGGAGCCACTTAGGGAAGAGTCTTGTCTACGTTTGGAGCCTTGGAGACTAGAATTCCAAATGTGTCTAGCTTCTGGAGACCTTAGGGGTATATACGCTGTGAAATATAACTTTCTATAGGAAAGAAACTCTTTTAACAGGGCTCATAAAATGAGCTTCTAATGAGGCCTCTCAGACATCAAACAGGCAGAGTGAAAACACACTTTGATGAGGTAAGTGTAAGGGGATCAGAAACATCCCCCTGCCTCTAAAAGGCTTTCCTTTCAAAGCCATGCAGGATAAAAAATTTAAGGATGCTCCATCCTTTGCCAAAGCCAGGATATCTGGAGCAAGACTTTGAAGATATCAAAGGATTAATGAGAACCTAATTAGGAACCAGCCAGTACTCACTCAGCCTGTGTGTCAGCCTCTACTGCTGCATGGCCTGACTGTGTGTAGTTTCAATCCCATCTACCACCACAGCCCACATTCTCAATTTTAAAAAGAGCTGTTGTGAAACACCTCTCATATGAGAGCAACTGAGAGCAAATTTTAACTCTCAGTATTAAGATAAATTTCTAGCAAACAGTTGTTTTTAGGGAGATAGAAGCTTCCTAAAAGTTGGGCTTTCCTGGTGGCTCAGATGTAAAGAATCTGCCTGTAATGTGGGAGACCTGGGTTTGATCCTGGAAGAGGGCATGACAACTTACTTCAATACTCTTGCCTGGAGAATCCCTATGGACAGAGGAGCCTGGCGGGGTGCAATCTATGGGGTTGCAAAGAGCCAGACACAACTGAGCACAGCCAGCACAGCACAGCGCAGGAAGCAAGTTGTTTTAAAAGGTAGGGCATGTCCCAGCCCAGGAACTAAGGCTGATCAACACCTTAAAGGAATGAGATAGGCCTTGTATTATTACATGATATGATGTGATATATAAGGCATGATGTGACACGATATGATGTGGTGTTCAAATAAGTTGCACTTGTAGTTGATAACCTCTGTAATTCTTTCCCATACTGAGATTTATAAATAAATGGGGACACATCAGACCATGTGTAACAGTTTATAACAAGGGTTTCACTCCTCAGGAAGGCATTTTGATATTATTAGGGTCATTGTTTTTTGGCTGTGGTGGGCCTTCATGGTGGCATGCAAGCTTCTCTACTTGTGACTTGGGGGCTTACTTGCCCCACGGCATGTTGGATCTTAGTCCCCTGATCAGGGATTGAATCCACATTTCCTCCATTGGGAGGTGGATTTTTAACCACTGGACCACCAGGGAAGTCCCTATTGAGGTCTTTGTACAACAACACACATGGGTTCAGGGAATCCGTTTCTAATTATGCAGACCTCCTACCTGGTCCAATCTTTCAGGCAGTAGATAAATTCAGTTCCAAACAAATAATATCCCTTGAGAAGACTTGAACTTTTGTCTTATAGGTTCAATTTGTTTGTGTTTTGAAGACTGTTTGTTCTCTGAGGTCTTTTTTCAAGTGCAGACACCCATCGGTGGCGTTAAATATCTCTAGGTAGTTGACGGACCAGGAGACATTTAGTGAGACCATAGAGCAAAGTTTTTCAACACTGGCTCTACTGCCATTTTGCCGTGGGGGCTGTCCTGCTAATTGTAGAGTGTCCAGTAGCATTCTTGGCCTCTACTCACTTGATGTTAATAGCACCTCACCCACTCGTGACAACCACAAATGTCTCCAAATGTGGCCAAATGTCTGTTGTGGGGTAAAAATGCTCCCAGTTGAAAATTACTGCTGCTGTCAAGAATTAGAAGAGGAGCGACATAGGAATCTGCTGAAGGGAGACCTGTGATCTGAGAGGTGAGGCCATGAAAGGAAAGTGTGACCAAATAGACAATTTTTCCAGGGTTAGATCTGTTTACAAAGGACGGTTCTCCATCACTCACATTTCCTATATCTTCTTGTACCAAGAAGAACAAGAAACCCTTTTAGACATGTCAGGAGCGCCTTGGCATTTGTATCAGTCACAGTTTTACGAGAGAAATAGAACCAGTAGGAGACATATATATTCCATACACAATGATTACATGTTACACCATTGTGACTTTCCCTTCAACTTGCTGGCTAGGCAAGTCCAAAGTTCCTAATGTAGACTGTAAGGACAGGCGGGTTGAAGCTCTTTGTGAGTCAAAGCTGCAGTCCCTGGGAAGAGCTTCTTCTTCAGGGAAATCTAATTTTGCTCCTAAAACCTTTGAATTGATTGAGCCATGCCCACCCAGATTCTCTAGGGTGGTCCCCTTTACATCTCCTTAAAACAACTGCAGATGTTAATTTTGCCTACAAAATACTGCCACAGTAACACCTAGGTTGGAGAAGGCAATGGCAACCCACTCCAGAATTCTTGCCTGGAAAATCCCATGGACAGAGGAGCCTGGTGGGCCACAGTCCATGGGGTCACAAAGAGTCAGACACGACTCAGTGACTAAGCAACAAAAGCCTACGCTAGTGTTCAACTGAATAACTGCGGGCGACAGCCTAGTTATAGGCATAAAACCGACCATCACNTCCCATGGACAGAGGAGCCTGGTGGGCCACAGTCCATGGGGTCACAAAGAGTCAGACACGACTCAGTGACTAAGCAACAAAAGCCTACGCTAGTGTTCAACTGAATAACTGCGGGCGACAGCCTAGTTATAGGCATAAAACCGACCATCACAGTGTTCTAAAAGCTATTCCTCGGGCTTTGCTGTTTTGTCCATGAGCATATTCTCCTATTCGCCTCCTTTCAGCTCTGCTGTAGGCCCCAGTCATTCACAGGGCCTGTTCCTGGCATGCATTTCAGTACGCTGCCCTGCTGTGGCCAGGAAGGCATAAAACCGACCATCACAGTGTTCTAAAAGCTATTCCTCGGGCTTTGCTGTTTTGTCCATGAGCATATTCTCCTATTCGCCTCCTTTCAGCTCTGCTGTAGGCCCCAGTCATTCACAGGGCCTGTTCCTGGCATGCATTTCAGTACGCTGCCCTGCTGTGGCCAGGCACAGAGTCAAAACCAGCAGTAGCATTTTCATGGACTTAGGAGTATCTTTAAAAGGACCTAAAGAAACATTTTCCAGAGAAATACTGATGGCCAAAAAACCAATAAAAATATCACTAAACCATCAGAAAAATGCAAATAAAAATCACGATGATATACCGTTTCACACCCGCTAGAATGACTATAATAATAAAAGAAGATAGATAATAATAACAAGCGTTAGGGATAACGTGAAGAAATTACAACTTTCATGTACTTCTGGTTGAAATGTAAAACGGTGCAGCTGCTTTGGAAAATAGTCTGGCAGCCTTTGAAAGATGAAATGTTAAGTTACCATGCGTGCACACTAAGTTGCTTCTTCAGTTGTGTCTGACACTTTTCGATACTATGGACCATAGCCCACCAGACTCCTCTGTCCCTGGGATTGTCCAGGCAAGAATACTGGAGTGGGTTGCCATGGAGATCTTCTTCTCCTCCAGGAGATCTTTCCAACCCAGGGATCAAACCTGCATCTCCTGCCCTGGCAGGTGGGTTCTTTACCATTAGAGCTACCTGAGAAGCCCATACAACCTAACAATTCCACTCCTAAGAATACAGCCAAAAGAAATGAAACATACATCCACATAAAATCTTGTAAATAAATTCTCATATCAGCATTATTTATAACATCTAAAAAACCCAACCCAAATGACTATCAACTGAAGGATGGATAAATTATAGTATATTTGTACAATGGAATATTATTTGATCAAAAAACTATGAAGTACTGATACATACATGGATAAACCCTGAAAACATGATACTGAAAGAAGCAAGTCACAAGTTATACCACATATTGTATAATTCTTATGAAATATCTAGAATAGGCAAAAAGTAGAACAGAAAGTAGATTAGTGGTTACCAGTGAACTGGAAGGGTTCAGGGGAAGGGAAAAGAGACTGGTAATAGGTATGGGGTTTCTTTCTGGGGTGATGAAAATATTCTAAAATTGTGGTTATTGTTATTGTGTTACTCGCTTAGTAGTGACTGACTCTTTGTGACCCCATAGTCTATATCCTGCCAGGCTCCTCCATCCATGGGATTCTCCAGGCAAGAATACTGGAGTGGGTTGCCATTCCCTTCTCCAGGGGATCTTCCCAGTGCAGGGAACGAACCTGGGTCTCCTGCATTGCAGGCAGATTCTTTATCATCTAAGATACCAGGGAAACCCCTGAATTGTGATAATGGCTGCATAAACCTGTAAATATACTGTTCTGAAAAGAGCACTGAATTGTAAATGGATGAATTGTATGGTATATGAATGATATCTGAATAGATACACACACACACACACACACAATGAGTATCTTTGGAAAGTCTGGCAGCAGAAGAATTTAACAGACCTGTTGGGGCAGGGCTCTCTCAGACATGAATAGCCAATGCCCACAGCATCTGCTGGCTTCCAGCCCTGTCAGGAAGCCGTCAGAGGAAAGGAGGCAGTAAGATTCTTGCTGCTTAGGAATCGCCACTCATACCTTCTTCAAACTGGAAGAAGGGATCTCAGCATCCCCCTTCCTGTGCCACTCTCTGAAGACAGCTGTGTAGTCTGCCACCTAAAGCCTGCTGATGAAGGCAGCACCCATCCAGGAGAAAACAGGAACGCTTGCCTAGACAGAGCGTTAGTTCAGAACCTGCTCTTTTACTTCAGTGACTTAAGAATTTTGATTCATTTGGTAACAGTTTATCTTTGATGATGTATGAATGCATGACTCATTTTGTGGCTTTTAGCACCTCAATGCTGGGAACTTACTAAAGTTCATTTTACTTATTCCAGAGACAGCCCTGGACTTCTGCCCAACCTTCCTCCTGGCTCCTGGCTCCCATATTAGGGAATTTTTTTATGCTGGTGTCTCAGGAGAGGCGCTCAGGAGAAATTTCGTCATTTCACTGTCATGGCCCGAGTGCTTTGAGGGCTTTTCACTTTTGCATCTTCTACTAAAATATAACTATTAGTAACAGGATGATAGCTTTAGCTAGGTTTTTCAAAAATGGGACATGGGTTGAAAAAGACAGTACAATTTTTCTTCAAGTTTGACCTTGCTAAGATCAGAGCAATGGAGAGTGATGGATTTTTCTAGCAGGAATGCACCGAGTAATTGATTGCCCCTTTATTAGGGTCTGGTCTCCAGTGCCATGGGGCCAGAACCTCAGGCAACCTAAGTCCCCTTCTGCTTACCAGCCTGTGGGCAAAAATAATTTACACTGACATTATGACTCAAATTCTGTAAGCTTGGTGGCTTCACTCATAGAACTGTAAGAATTTGATCCCTTGAAAAGTCCCCCCAAGGTTATTTCTGGGTTTCCCCATAGAAGTCTCATGTATGTTCACACACCCATTACATGCTGCTATTTCCCCTGAGTCTTTGTTCATGATCTCCCAGCTTGACTTGGCAATGGTTCCATCCATGAGCTCTCACTCTACCTACCACCCACAACCTACAGAAGAAAGCTGTTTCGCCCTGGGGGCTGTTTCCCACTGTTTAAAGCATCTACAGAGCCCTGCATTTCTTTCAGCCTTTTTAATGGCCTACTTGACAGTTTATCCAACTTTTGCTAGGGTGTTTGGAAAACCATTCCCAAGATGCTATAATGTACTGGGTTATATCTCTCCCACTATTCTCTCTCATTGACCTTCCAAGAATCTGTGCACAAACTTTTTCACAGGTGCCTTTAAGTGAAGTAAGTCAAAACCCAATTCAGACCGAACAATTCCAGTCAGACAGCCCTGCAAAATTCTTCAGCTAATTCAGAGTCAACTTACCTTACATTCAAGTTCGGTTGGTGTTGATCACAACCAGGGAGACTTGAGTATTAAAAAACACCCAACATTTTCAATTTATTAATTTTTAAGAACAAAGTGTTACCAAGTTA
Organism: Oreotragus oreotragus; assembly: GCA_006410675.1. Taxonomy (NCBI): domain Eukaryota; kingdom Metazoa; phylum Chordata; class Mammalia; order Artiodactyla; family Bovidae; genus Oreotragus; species Oreotragus oreotragus. Next base: position 220,713 of record SJYX01011330.1, on the reverse strand, counting down.
GAATTTTCTTGCCTTCCCTGGTGGATCAGAGGGTAAAGAGTCTTCCTGCAATGCAGGAGACCTGGGTTCGATTCCTGGCCTGGGAAGATCCTCTGGAGAAAGGAGTGACTACCTACTCCAGTATTCTTGCCTGGAGAATTCCATACACATGGGAACCTGGCAGGCTACAGTCCATGGGGTAGAAAAGAATCAGACATGACTGAGAAACTAACAATTTGACTTTTTTTCTTTCTCTCTCTTAATAGAAAAAGGTAGTTAGTTGGCCAAGTTTTTCAAAGAATTATGATAAAAAGCCCAAGAGTGAAGTATGATATAATATGAATGGCCACCACCAATAAATTATAGCAGTCTTTGTTCATGACATTTAAATTAGATTTTTTAAGTTTCCATAAGCTGTGTTTTTACAAACCATAGTGTAGACCTCGTCCTTTAAATCTGGTTGACTTCTACTTATCTCAGTTGCAAAGAAATCCTCAAATTCTACTGTACCTTAGCTTACCACCTCTTTGAAATTATGACCCTTCCTAGGTTTAGAACTTGAAATAGAGAACAGTTGAGAATTTACCAAATAAGGCTTTAATTGGGCTTCCTTGGTAGCTCAGCTGGTAAAGAATCCACCTGCAGTGCAAGAAAGCTGGGTTCGATCCCTGGGTTGAGAAGATACCCTGGAGAAGGGAAAGGCTACCCACTCCAGTATTCTAGCCTGGAGAATTCCATGGACTATCCATGGGGTCACAAAGAGATGGACACGACTGAACAACTTTCACTTTCAAGGCTTTAATAATCCCTTGTTAATTAGGATCAGTCTGAGTGTGGATTGCTATATAAAAATACTTTATAAGAGTTGCCACTTTTATCTATATTGATGTAACAGAATATCAAAATGGGAGTCTTGATTTCCCAGCTTTTTAGGTGATACAAAGGCTAAGAATGATAAAAAAAGAGGTGCCAAGTACTTGACTATTTCTGCAGAGCAAGTTAAGAGCTTCTAAAAATAGTCCTACCAACATTAGCCTATCCTCTACCTCTTACCTACACAAGAGAGGTTGAAGAAGTTGGTAGAGAAGAATGTCATGGGAAAATTTCTGGTATGCTGTGACGTCTATCCTCTCCTTGGGAAGGGAAAGAGAGTTCTTTTCCTTATTTTAAGTCAACCCAAGAGAACCACATGTAGAGCCTGACTACATGTATCCTTTGGAGTTTGAGAACATTGAAACTGCATCCAGCTCTAACTTGGGAAAATCTAAAAGGGAGAGCTGGGGACTATGGCTAGCCTTGCATGATAGCAGAAGTGGTTGCCATGGACAGCATTTGTCCTTCAAGTTTGATATGTGTCAGATGTGGACTTTGAAGGGAGGAGCAGAATGGGTCATATTGAGAGAGAGGCTAAAAACTTTTCCTGGATGGTGAAGACACCCCAGCTGAGGAGTGATTGATCAAAAACCAGGAATTAAGAGCAGCTTACAAATAACCACTGCAGAAGGCATTGCTTGAATCACGGGAACTGTGGTTAGAGTGATGGGATGAGGTCTTTATGAAATACACACACACACACACTCCCCAATGAGAGACTCAACCTTGGACATCTGCCAAAACAGGAGTTAAAAATCTAAGAGACTGGTCCAGGGTTTCATCTAGGGTGGGGGGAACAAATTGAGAGAGTAGTTGGAAATAGGCAATAATGAAAAATAATAGCAGTCATTATTATTTAGTAAGCTATTTAAAAAGCTTTACACATATTAATTCATAAAATTGCTTTCTACTTGCTCTCTACCAATGCTCAATAGACCTGTTACACTTATCTCTCCTATCATTTCCACAGTTAACAAATATATATTAAGTACCTATAATGTGCAACTCAGTGCCAAAAATATACCAGTGAACAAGACATATTTTAATGAGAGGGACAATATCCAAGCAGACAAGTAAAATAAAAATAAATTGTTGTAAGTTTTGTAAGGCAATTAACATGGTGCTGCAATAGAGTAATTGGAGAAAGTCAATTGCAGTCATTGTCTGGAGAAACTTGTGAACATCCATGTGTGATTCAGCTTGAATTACCTCACTGAGTTAGCCACAGAGTTCCATCAACTATCAATCACAGAGCTCATGTGGGCCAAAAGATTCTGTCATCATATGTGTTGACATACCCGAAAGTTCATTTTCCAACCATTGCAGAGGGGACCACTCTTAAAGTTCAGTCTTTGTTTCCTTGCTGGGATTGAATCCAGGTATGAACTTCAACTTTATGCTATTTTTAGCAATCAAAATACCCAGAGAACCACCAGCATTCAACTGCTTTTGGTAATGAGTGACAAGGCTGGGCATAGAAATCTATCATTCTCAAAGATCCCCCAAATCTTTTGAGAACATGAGTCTCAGAATCTTGCTAAGGAGCAAAAGAGACTTAGCTATGTTTACCTTCTCCGCTGTTCTTCTAGGGTCCTTTGTTTAAAAAATCCACTGGGGGAAATTCAAGGCCAAGAACTATTGTGAGGACTTGGAAACCTGTTATTATTCTTTTTTCCTTCTAAGGCCAATGTGGCCAGTGCCTGCATGCTAAATCGCTTCAGTCATGTCTGATTCTTTGTGACCCTATGTACTGTAGCCAGCCAGGCTCCTCTGTCTTTGGGATTCTCCAGGCAAGAATACTGGGGTGGGTTGCCATGCCCTCCTCCTGGGGATCTTCCTGATCCAGAGATCGAATCCACGTCTCCTCTGTCTCCTGCATTGACAGATGTGTTCTTTACTAGTGCCACTTGGGAAGCCCTTTGTCATCCGTGTCCCTCTGTATATTCATTTCTTTTTTCCCCACGTTGGTCAGCTTCCTCTACCTTCTTCTCACTGATCTGGTGGACTTACTCTCCACTGTGGTCCTGACTATCCCAAAGAACTTCTCCAGTGCTTGAAGCTTTAGTTCCCACTCCTAGCTACTATATCACTATGGTTCAAAGACATTATTGGTTATATCAATGTACCACCATATTATTTATTTTTATACAGAGAATCATTTACTATTTTTTTCAGACTTTAAATTTTTTATTTTGTATTGGGGTATAGCCAATTAACAATATTGTGATAGTTTCAGGTGAACAACAAAGGGACTAGACCATACATATACATGTATCCATTCTCCTCCAAATACCCCTCCCATCCAGGTTGGCACATAAGAGTGAGTAGAGTTCCATGTGCTAACAATAAGTCCCTGCTGGTTATGCATTTTGAATATAACAGTGTTGTACCACCATTTTAATGAGATCTACCTAGAGGCAGAGAAGGAAATATGATTTCACTGAATACACAGAGATACTGTGTGGCATCCTGATTCCAGGTATGGAAAATACCATGAAGGAGATGTATACCTTAGAAGAAAGAAAGAAAGTGATTGATAATTTGGACAGCAAAGGATTAGGGCGGTTCATCCTCTATACCAACCAGATGATAAAAATGCTGGGCCAACTGGGGCTACTGGCTTTGGTCCAGACTCACCTCTGCTCTAGTAAAGATACAGCTCACTTCTGGCTGTATCTTGAGGCTGAAAAACACTAACAAAGTGGCCTGGGTTGCTGTCCCCAGGAGACCTGTGGCATGGCAGCTCCCCTAAAAGATTCTGGGCATGGGTAAGGATTGACTTACCAAGTGTCATTAAGAAAGAAGAATGGTCAACCCCACAGTCATGTATTTCAGTATTTTTTCTAACTTAACAATATGACACTGGTTCCAAACTATAAAATTATGGCCAGAAATTACATGGGGAATCATGCCCACATTGGTTAGTTCTTGTCCCTGAGTCCATTTAGCTTACTGTCACTGAAGCCTTAAGTAGGAGGGAAAAGCCTGAATAATCCATACCAGACTGATTACAATTTCCAGGGAACATTCATCTCTCCTTGAATTGTGAAGTCAAGTGACACTGGTGCCATTTTCAAGCATGGATTCAGCCTTAGAAGATCTAAGGATGTCAAAATGGGAAGGATTCAAGGTCTTTCCCCTGCCACCATTTGATGAGCAATTCTCATTTCCCTTTAGAAAAATCATTCCTCACATTGCCAAGAAGCTGCCAGGAGATGAAGTTTATATTAAACAGATGGCTACCTATAATTAAAGGTTTATCCATGCTGGGTCTAGTGTGTTATGAATGCTGTAGGAGGATGTGCCTGTAGCTACACAGTGGGGACCACTTCCAGGATGAGGGTCAAGGAAGAGAAAATGTTTTATGGGCCTTCACATGAGATCAGTAGGGAGACAGAATTCAACCTGTTGATTGCTGATAAAACCCAATGGAGAGGAATACTGAATTACTCAAACATTAGTGAACTGAGAAGGAGGTTGGAGGGGGAGGATCCTTCACCTGGGGAAGCAGGAGAGATAAACACTCCAGGTGTGTGTTCAGGTTCATGTAGAGAGCACACACTTTGAAATGGAGTAAGTAGTGTACACACATACATACTGCTCAGATATAACTAATTTTTTAAAGTAAATTTAGAGTATGAGGGATGTGGGTTTCTTTCTATATATATACAGCCAAATAGCTCACAGATACAACTAAATATTTCCTTTTCCAGCTAAAATTCAGAAGCAGTTCGAATCAGCTTAAAATTCTTTGATTCTGGAGAAATTCTCAGGTATCACAGACCTATCTCTTGTTTTCCATGTTATCTGAGCTATTGTGAAGACAAGATGTTCCCTCCAGTCCCAGGTATGAGAGAATATGAGGAGAATCCAGAGCTTGTAACTTAGCTTCCATTTTCTGAAAAATTATAGCATAATGACTGTTAATTACACAGAATCTATAAATTAGGGTACAAGTCTGTGTGTAGAATATATAAATATTGGATGCAAAAAATACTTTTGTAGTTAGGGGGCCTAAAAATGACTATAGAGCCAATTAAATATGTTTCCATATGTTCAAAATGAGAAATCAGAGTTAAGGTCAAGTAACAGATCTGTCCACAGTGATAAGACCAGTGAGTTCCAGCTAACAGTCTACCTTCAGCTAAGCCAAACGAAAGAAGGTCCTGTCCTCTTTGAGTGGCCAGCAAGAGCACTGTGGGCCAGCAATGGTGGGCTGGTGTTCACAGAGCTGACTCTCTGGCTGGGTTGATCATCTCCTGTCTGTCCACTGGCCTAGGGACAGCAGCCTGTTTGACTTGAACAGCCCTCTGCCTGGGCAGCATGCCTCACTGCCTATCTTCATAGCATCATGTTAAACTGAGTTGCTCTTAAAATGCTTGCATCTAAGCAAACACAGAAGTAACTTTGAACTACATGTTTCTATTAACATTGTTCAAACGCTACTCTTCAGTAGAGTGAGCGAAGAGTCTGGAGACAAAAATTCAGTGAGGTTGGGAACAGTGCTTGAATGGGAGACAGACAACACAGGAAGCCACAGCCCTGGCTACTGGGCAGGTTGTTCCCTATAAGCTTATTGGAAAATGAGCTTGGCAAATGAAAATCAAAGTGGGAGAATCTCCAAGCTAACTACTGAGTATTGCTCTCCTGCTCACCTTTTTTAAAATCTGGGCTTCCCTGGTGGCTCAGAGGTTAAAGCATCTGCCTCCAATGCGGGAAACCTGGGTTTGATCCCTGGGTCAGGAAGATCCCCTGGAGAAGGAAATGGCAACCCACTCCAGTATTCTTGCCTGGAGAATACCATGGACAGAGGAGCTTGTAGGCTACAGTCCACGGGGTCACAAAGAGTCAGACACAATCGAGTGACTTCACTTTCACTTGGGGAAAAAAAGTGAGATAACTCAGCCGGAGTAAAGTCTAAACACAATCACTCCCACTCTATTCCTGGCATCCATACCAACGTGTTAATAGAGATGGCCTTCCAGAGAGGGCTACAGACAGGGACTGTGTGCCTGAGTGGGTGGGTGCTTTTGGGTCCAGGATTCTGGAATGGCCTGAATGAGGAGATGAGAGGTAAGCAACAGGGCAATGAACATGCTGTTGCAGGAGCCCAGCCCTGGAACTGTCCCAGGGACAGAAGGACCCTAACACAGCCCACAGTCCAGGGAGTCTGAAAGCAGAGCAGCCTCACCCAAGCACAGTGTCCTTTGAGGACTTCAACTGGAAAAGTAAACCGAACTTTGGCAGGTCCAACACGTTTGGGACAGGATATTTATACACGGCTATTTCTGTAACTGGAATTGATCAGCTATGGGTATTCCGGGTTAGCTCAGTTCCCGTCCCTTCAGGCACACACGGCCATGGCACGTATTTACATGCTCTGGTGTGAGTGTAAGTGTGCGTGTGAGTGTGTGTGTGTGTGTGCGTGTGTGTGAGTGTGTGTGCGAGAGAGTGTGTGTGTGAGTGTGAATGTGTGAGTGTGCATGTGTGTGTGACTGTGAGTGTGTGTGTGTGCGTGTGTGTACATGTGTGTGAGTGTGCGTGTGTGTGAGTGTGAGTGTGTGTGTGTGTGGGGGGGTAGTGTATGGACAGAGAAACCACTCTGATTTTCCTTCCTAGCATTTCATCATGTCTCCTTCAGGGTCCACTTATGAATTCCTAAACCACTAGCATTGGTGTTTAAATGATCTCATAAGAATTTTCTCTGATAACAAGTTAAACATTTTCAGGTCCCACCTGAACATTCACCCTAGTTAGGTCTAGGGTATACCTGGGAATCTGTATATTTAAAATCTCCTCAGGTGATACCAATGCCAGGTTTGGAAAGCATTGATTATACAACAGAATCTGAAAAGTATATAATCACTTGTTGTGTCCGACTCTTTGTAACTCCATAGACTGTAGACCATCAGGTTCCTCTGTCCATGGCATTTTCCAGACAAGAATACTGGAGTGGGTTGCTATTTCTTGCTTCAGGGGATCTTCCTGACCCAGGGTTTGAACCCATGTCTCCTGCATTAACATGCAGCTTCTTGACCACTGAGCCACAGGGGAAGCATACAAGGAGAAGTAAACGGAAAATATTTATTTTGTGGTTTCCTCTAAATAGAGACACATTCGAAATAGCTGTATGTAGTCAAGGAATGGTATCACAAATGGTATTAGGGTCAGGTTTTTAAATTCAGATGATCAAAGTCTCTGTTTTTAGACTTTTCCTTTTGATTCTGATGTTCTTCTTGAGGCAATTATGTTTCTACAGCAGCTTAGATACTTATCTTAAGCCATTGTCAAGAGTCTTCACTGATTATATACCATAGATGACAATGGTGTGACAGCAGCAAAGGTCCGTCCAGTATTCTGTTTTGCTTTTACTAAGCAATTACATGTCATTTACCAGTATAAACTTTCTCTATACTTTTGCTCCCAGTGGCCTTTCTAAACAGACCAGACGTCTGTGAGTATTAAAGAGAGTCTTCTACCCTGCTTGCTGCAACCGGAGAAAAAGCCCACGTACAGAAATGAAGACCCACCACAGCCAAAAATAAATAAATATGAAATTTGTAAAAAGCCTTCTAAAGAGTCATAACTGTTCTCAAGACATGCGAGTTACAAAATGTTAAAAGAATCCATCAAACCCAGTGCACAGACATATATCTATATAGTAGCTAATAGCTTACTAGTCTTACTGAAAAATAATCACAAAACCAAATATTGTAATGAAAATCTCTAGATAATCATACAAACAAAGGAAATGAAGATCTAGCTTGTAAGACCCCAGAAAAGCCAACTGGATATATGAAAATGAAATCCTGGGAGAGTAGATGGAGGTAAATAGTGAGTCCAGGGCAACAAAACAGCCTGCAGTTACACAAAGTGGGTAAGTATTTTTAGAAGTACATTGTGATCTTCCTGAGAGATTTTCTTTTTGGCAAAATAATTCATAATTGAGTAATGTACCTGCTTAGTCTCTCCTTTGCTGTCCATTATTTTTTCTCTCCATTCTATCCTTCTCTACGTCTCTGCATAGAGGAGTGTGTGTGTGTGTATGTGTGTGTGTGTGTGTGTGTGACATGTGACGTGAAGTATAAGGGAAGAAAACACTTTAAAGCCATTGACCAACCCTTATGACAAAAACAGTTCAAGAGCCAAATAACAGAAACAAGATAAGATGATATCTTTACTCACTATACTGACCACACAGGGAAAAAAGATTACCAGATTGCTAATAACAGATGTGGACTACAAAAGTCATACAGCATTAGCAAACATAGGAGGCGGCAGTGATGTAAACTGCCATGGAGAAGGGGATGAATACTATAGGAAGAAAAGTGAAGAGAGAAAGGCCAGTCAGAAAACAGAAGTGATAAAGATCAGAAGTTTAGAAAAGAGGAGAGGCAAAGGACCACAAATATTTTAACAGCAGTGAGATGAGAAAGAGGAGACAATCAATTATTTGTGCTGGATTAAGGTAGGGGTTGAGGTGGAGGGTGGGACTTGTAGGAGGAAACACTGAAGTTTAGGAGGCTTCCACTTTGAGAGGCCAGTTAGCACTCTACTGTCTTTGTGCCCTACTGAAAATACAAGTGGAGAAGGCAATGGCAACCCACTCCAGAACTCTTGCCTGGAAAATCCCATGGTCGGGGAGCCTGGTAGACTGTAGTCCATGGGGTCGCTAGGAGTCAGATACGACTGAGTGACTTCACTTTCACTTTTCACTTTCATGTACTGGAGAAGGAAACGGCAACCCAGTCCAGTGTTCTTGCCTGGAGAATCCCAGGGACGGCAGAGCCTGGTAGGCTGCCGTCTATGGGGTCGCACAGAGTTGGATACGACTGAAGCGACTTAGCAGCAGCAGCAGCAGCAGAAAATACAAGGAGATCCAACCAGTCCATCCAAAAGGAAATAAGTCCTGAATATTCATTGGAAGGACTGATGCTAAAGCTGAAACTCCAATACTTTGGCCACCTGATGTGAACAACTGACTCATTTGAAAAGACCCTGATGCTGGGAAAGATTGAAGGCAGGAGGAGAAGGGGATGACAGAGGATAAGATGGTTGTATGGCATCACCGACTCAATGGACATGAGTTTGAGTAAACTCTGGGAGTTGGTGATGGACAGGGAGACCTGGCGTGCTGCAGTCCATGGGGTCACAGAGAGTCAGACTGAGTAACTGAACTGAAAAATATAGCTGAATTAGGGATGGGATGGAGAGAGGCAAAGATTACAAATTGGATTTACAGTGAATTTAGAATTCAACAAAGGGCTTACTTCCATAGTCTTTAGGTTATTGAATTTTAATGCAGTAAAATTTTCGCAAAAATTTTTGCCAATCACCTATCACTTAAACTAGGAGAAATTTACCATTCCTAACTAAAATGATATTTATTTCAACAGCACTACTATATGTGTGCTTAGTAGAAATGGAGTAGCTCTAAGAGTCAAGAAAAGAGTCCAAAATGCAGTACTTGGGTGCAATCTCAAAAACAATAGAATGATCTCTGTTTGTTTCCAAGGCAAACCAGTCAGTATCATAGTAATCCAAGTCTATCTCCCAACCAGTAATGTCAAAGAAGCTGAAATCGAATGATTCTATGAAGACTTACAATACCTTATAGAACTAACACCAAGAAAAGTTGTCCTTTTCATTATAGTGGACTGGAATGCAAAAGTAGGAAATCAAGAGATACCTGGACTAACAGGCAACACTGGCCTCGGAGTATAAAATAAAGTAGGACAAAATAGAGTTTTGCCAAGAGAACGCACTGGTCATAGCAAACACCTTCTTCCAACAACACAAGATGACTCTACACATGGACATCTCCAGATGGTCAATACTGAAATCAGATTGATTGTATTCTTTGGAGCTAAAGATTGAGAATCTCTATACAGTCAGCAAAAACAAGACTGGGAGTGGACTGTGGCTCAGATCATGAACTCCTCACAGCAAACTTCAGAATTAAATTGAAGAACATAGGGAAAACAATTAAGCCATACAGGTATGACCTAAAATCAAATCCCTTATGATCATGCAGTGGAAATGACAAATAGATTCAAGGGATTAGATCTGACAGAGTGCCTGAAGAACTACAGATGGAGGTTCGGGACATTGTACAGGAAGCAGGGATCAAGACCATCCCCAAGAAAAATAAATGCAAAAAGGCAAAATGGTTGTCTGAGGAGGCTTTACAAATAGCTGAGAAAAGAAGAGAAGTGAAAGGCAAAGGAGAAAGGGAAAGATATACACATATGAATACAGAGTTCCAAAGAATAGCCAGGAGAGATAAGAAAATCTTTTTAAGTGAACAATGCAGAAAAATAGAGGAAAACAGAGAATAGCATTGAAATATGTATACTATCATGTAAGAAATGAAAAAAAAAAGAGTTGGACATGGAAAAAAAAATTAAAAAAATAAAATATATAAATAAATAAATACTATAAATAAGGCAAAAAAAAGAATAAAAAATACAACTCTAAAAAAAAAAATAGAGGAAAACAATAGAATGGGAAAGACTAGAAATCTCTTCAAGAAAATTAGAGATACCAACCCTTATGCCTATCTTTCATGCAAAGATAGGCATAATAAAGGACAGAAATAGTATGGACCTAACAGAAGCAGAGGTTATTAAGAAGAGGTGGCAAGAATATACAGAAGAACTATACAAAAAAGATCCTAATGACCCAGATAACCACAATGGTGTGGTCACTCACCTAGAGCCAAACATCCTGGGGAGTGAGGTCAAGTGGGCCTTAGGAAGCATCACTATGAACAAAGCTAGTGGAGGAGATGGAATTCCAGCTGAGCTATTTCAAATCCTAAAAGATGATGCTGTTAAAGAAAAAAAAAATAGAGGAAAACAATAGAATGGGAAAGACTAGAAATCTCTTCAAGAAAATTAGAGATACCAACCCTTATGCCTATCTTTCATGCAAAGATAGGCATAATAAAGGACAGAAATAGTATGGACCCAACAGAAGCAGAGGTTATTAAGAAGAGGTGGCAAGAATATACAGAAGAACTATACAAAAAAGATCCTAATGACCCAGATAACCACAATGGTGTGGTCACTCACCTAGAGCCAAACATCCTGGGGAGTGAGGTCAAGTGGGCCTTAGGAAGCATCACTATGAACAAAGCTAGTGGAGGAGATGGAATTCCAGCTGAGCTATTTCAAATCCTAAAAGATGATGCTGTTAAAGTGCTGCACTCAATATACCAGCAAATTTAGAAAACTCAGCAGTGGTCATAGGACTGGAAAAGTCATTTTACATTCCAGTCCCAAAGAGCAATGCCACAAAATGTTCAAACTACCACATAATTGCACTCATTTCACATGCTAGCAAAGTAACGCTCAAAATCCTTCAAGCTAAGCTTCAACAGTATGTGGACACTGAAATTCCAGATTTACAAACTGGATTTAGAAAAGGCAGAGGAACCAGAGATCAAATTGCCAACATCCGATCAAACTACCACATAATTGCACTCATTTCACATGCTAGCAAAGTAACGCTCAAAATCCTTCAAGCTAAGCTTCAACAGTATGTGGACACTGAAATTCCAGATTTACAAACTGGATTTAGAAAAGGCAGAGGAATCAGAGATCAAATTGCCAACATCCGTTGGATCATAGAAAAAGCAAGAGAATTCCAGAAAAACATCTACTTCTGCTTCATTGACTATGCCAAAACCTTTGACTGTGTGGATCACAACAAACTGTGGAAAATTCTTAAAGAGATGGGAATACCAGTCCACCTCACCTTCCTTCGGAGAAACCTGTATGCAGAAGAAACAACAGTTAGAACCAGAAATGGAAAAACAGACTGGTTTCAAATTTGGAAAGGAGTACGTCAAGGCTGTATATTTTCACTCTGCTTATTTAACATATGCAGAGTATATCATGCAAAATGCCAGGCCAGATGAAGCACAAGCTGGAATCAAGATTTTCAAGAGAAATATTAATAACCTCATATATGCAGTTGACACCACCCTTATGGCAGAAAGTGAAGAGGAATTAAAGAGTTTCCTGATGAAGGTGAAAGAAGAGAGTGAAACAGCTGACTTAAAACTCAATAATCAAAAAACTAAGACCATGGCATCCAGTCCCATCACTTCATGTCAAATAGATAGGGAAACAATGGAAACAGTGACAGACTTTATTTTCTTGGGATCCAAAATCACTGTGGATGGTTACTGCAGCCATGAAATTAAAATACATAGGCTCCTTGGAAGAAAAGCAATTACAAACCTACACAACGTATTAAAAAGCAGAGACATTACTTTGCTGACAAAATCCCATCTAGTCAAAGTTATGTTTTCTTCCAGTTCAGTTCATTTCAGTCGCTCAGTCGTGTCCGACTCTTTGCAACCCCATGGATTGCAGCACGCCAGCCCTCCCTGTCCATCACCAGCTCCTGGAGTTCACTCAGGCTCACATCCATCGAGTCAGTGATGCCATTCAGCCATCTCATCCTCGGTCGTCCCCTTCTCCTCCTGCCCCCAATCCCTCCCAGCATCAGAGTCTTTTCCAATGAGTCAACTCTTTGCATGACGTGGCCAAAGTACTGGAGTTTCAGCTTTAGCATCATTCCTCCCAAAGAACACCCAGGACTGAGTTCTTCCAGTAGTCATGTACAATTGTGAGAGTTGGGCCATACATGTTTACTCTGCTTCTGTAGTCCTAGAATTTATAAATTCATTTGTTACATAATGTATAAATAAATGATAAAGGTGAATAAATGAGCAAGAAGCAATGATTATTTCCTTTTCCTTTTTTTGTTTGGCTTATAGGATCTTAGTTCCTTGACCAGGGATTGAACCTATCTATGCCCTCTGCAGTGGAAGCACAGAGTCATAACCATTGATCATACAAGGTATTCCACAATGATTCTTTTCTAATCACTGCTAATAAGAACTCAGTTGGCATTTGTCCCTGTGTAGACATCAAATCCATAGACATAAGATAGATGATGGGTAGATAGAGAGATACTGGTTTAGTAGGTCTAGATTGTGAAACTATATTCAAAATTTCCCTAGCTATTCTAAATTACAGGTAGGTAGAGAACATCTGGAGAAGGGAATGGCTACCCACTCCAGTATTCTTACCTGGAGAATTCCATTGACAGAAGAACCTGGTGGGCTATAGCCCATGGGGATCACAAAGAGTCAGACATGACTGAGTGACTGACACACAGACAGCAATTGCATTAACACACTTGGAGGGAGAAAAGCCCCACTACTGCTGAATAAACTATATGTTATTAATTTGGCATCTATTTTTATATTTATATAAATATTAATTCATGTTTATAATTATATAATATATATATAAAGTTATATGTTTGTATGTATATTCTAACCTTATTCCAAAAGAATTTAAAACAGTCAACAGAATGCTACATCTAATAACAGGTTAAAAAAGTAAGTGAGATTATAAAAGCAAAAGAAATACACAGGTAAAAGATTATCAGTCAGGACTAAGGTGGAAAGATGGTGCTGTCTGGGAGGAGTAAGAAACCACAGAGATCAGTGATAGCATTTGTATTTACTTGAAGTATTTAGCATTGCCTTCTGCAGTGATTCACAGTAAGGTGAGCTCAGAGTCAGTTTCTCCCTGCTTACAGTTTGTTATTGCTTTTCTTTCCCCTTGCCTGTGCTCTTTGAGCCAGCACCATTATGATAAAAGAAAATATTTTTAGTGTTAGTGATTCTTTCTAAGCTTGCCCTTACCCAACTTATTCATCTCATTAACATCATCTCTTAAAAAATTTTAAAAAGAACATACTCTCCAGCTGCCATCTAAACATAAAGATGGGATTGATTAAAGATACTTCTAGCATTAAATAGTTTTAACTATCTGGAGATGTTAATCTGAAAGGCAATAATAATATCCCCAAAACTTGTTCACCTGGGCACCCAGAGGTCCTTAAAAGTGCAGCCATTCTTACAACTCAAAAGACTGGGTGTTATGTGAAATCTGGGGAACAGGGCATGGTGTGGATGGTGCTAGGGAAGTTTAGGCAGGAGCCAGAGCAGAGAGGATGCAAAGTCTTTAAAATGTCTTGAATCTCTAGGAATCGAACTGTGGGTCGTCGGTTCAGCTTTTGTGCATGACCTTTAAACAGCCTAGTCTGAATTCCAGATGAAACTGGACACCTGTGGGTCTCCCCAGGCTGGCTTTCTTTTCACTGCTCCCACTCAACTGCTCTGAAGGCACCAGGCAGCTGCCCTTTTCAAACACACCCATGGACCCACTGCCTACTTTGATAGTTGGAAATTGGAAAGTGAGACCTCTCTCTGGGCTCCTATTCACTTAAACTGGTCAGACCAGTAGAGGAAAACGAGGTTGTTCTGTCTCCTTCCCCTCCCTTGGGAGCAAGCGGTTTAACAGAAAACAAATCCCACTGACTCAAAAATACTCAGAGCACGAGGCAGGCCTTAGCTGGAGCCAGTTTTATAGGACAGGATGTGATCACAAAGACTGTTATCACAAAATCATGGGGTCCAGGGTCCATCACACTGGTAGGTGAAAATGCCAGAAGGGGTTCCTGCTCTCTATGCTGGGAATACTCCAAAACAGCAAATGGTTTCTTTAACTTTTAAGGTCACGGGACACTGGAAATTCTGAAAACACTACTTGGTGGAAGCATTTTATTCTCAAAGGGAAAGCGCAAACCTTAATTTCCTTTAAAGCATGATCAAATGAACTACCAAAATGTTGAAATTCCAGAGAGTTCAATGAACTTCAAAACAACCTGAGCATTCTGGTTTGTTTTCAGAGACGTGTAGAAGGAGTGCTTGTGCCTGGTAATGCCTGTAGGGCTTAGAACTTGAGGGTTTGAACCAGTGTTTCCTGTCAGCCATTCCCTAGATCTAATCACATCACTGGCAAGTCATCTCACCACTCAAAGCCTCAATGACATCTTCTTTAAAGCAAGGATAGAGCTATTGAAAGCATTAACTGAGAAAATGTAGGTTACAATGTCTTGGCATCCATTTGCTCAGATGAATCTGAAGCAGACAATTCTGGGAGAGGTAACGCAGTGGACCACTGGTGCTCACTTCAAATAATCCCAGGAGGCAGTAGCCTCAACCTAGTCTGTCCTTCCAGAATTAGAGACTACTTTTTCCAACTCCAGCTTCTTTAGGAGAAGAGAGAGATTCAGAGTTGTGACAGTGAAGTCACTGACACTTAACAATAGAAGGGATGAAGTGTGGCTAGGTTGATTCTGAAACCCAGAGACCTTTGCTACAACATGCTTTCTTCTGTGGGTACCAAAAATCACATTTTTATACTCATTAATACCTTCTCCTCAAGAATGTCAGTGAGTTGCTTCAGCACTTATAAAACAAGTCTCCTAAGGTTCACCATTCTAGCTTGACAATGACTTTCTAGTTTCATTATTAGGCAGTAAAACATGGTGACAACAAGGATATGCTATAAATCCATACCTGAGTCTAGAGATGAAAACATGGTTAAGTTGATCAATTTTTGTAAGACTTTTTCATCTGTAAAATGGAAATAATAAAAGAATCTACTGAGTAGGGTTTTAGTGAGGATTATGGAGGTTAATCAATTTCAGTTGCTAGGCACTGCACTTGGCACATAGTGATTAGTCAAAGAAGTTTGATTGCTATTAACACTATAGGTATTGAGGGCTCTGTGATTGGAATTAGGATTAGGTAAGAGCACATATAGTAAAAGTGTGATAAAGTAAAATTTTCTAAAATTGGCTGTAATGATGTTTGTCATAGAAAAACAAAAGTTGATTACATAATATCTAAAATTCAGCATTAATAGTTATACAATAAGAGTTATGATTTTCTTCAGTTATCAGGCTTTCTAAGTAAGCCTAAAATGAGAGACCAAATTCCAGATATCTCCACATTCTTGAATTTTGCTTTAACTTAATTGGAAACTCATTCATACTTTAATACAAGATAATGGGTATGAGGAGAAGGCGATGGCAGTCCACTCCAGTCCTCTTGCCTGGAAAATCCCATGCACGGAGGAGCCTGGTGGGCTGCAGTCCTTGGGGTCGCGAAGAGTCAGACATGACTGAGCGACTTCCCTTTCACTTTTCACCTTCATCCATTGGAGAAGGAAATGGCAACCCACTCCAGTGTTCTTGCCTGGAGAATCCCAGGGATGGGGAAGCCTGGTGGGCTGCTGTCTATGGGGTCACACAGAGTCAGACATAACTGAAGTGACTTAGCAGCAGCAGCAGCAATGGGTATGAACTTCCCCCAATGAGTAGATCAAAATATTTAGTAATAGGCAAGAATAAAGAACATGAAACCACTTAACTGGATTATAACCATCAACAGGCAGAGGTTGCATCATTTTTATATCTGGGCACCTAATAAATTCCATTATTTGAAAGCAAAAGTAAAAGTCAAAACAGTATTAACTGTTGAGTGTGAGAAGGAGCCAGAGCAATCACATATGCGTATACTAAGCTCATCACTTAAACTATGCTCATGGTATTTTGAAGACGAGAATGGGAAAAATGGATCATTTTCAAAATGGCAAGGCCATCACTGATGTTAGAAGAAGAAACTGTCTAGCGGTGGATCAGGATGAATCGCACAGGCAGAGAATATCTTATGTTAATGGTTACCAATAATATGCTGGAAGGGCCAGCTGTACGCTCTCCTGTGGTCATTAAGCACTAGTGTGCAAAGCCTTGACTGGCACACACAGTGGACCAAGCCTGCCTTCACAGCAAAAGCCATATCCACTCAAAAGTTTCTGGGAATCTTTGTGAAGAACCTGAGGGGCACCGTTGCACAAGCTGCTGGGGCTTTACTATCATGGTTCTCCCTAAAAATTCTCCTATAGTTAAGATGGTAACAGAAAGCCCCTGTGTCAACACAGTTCCCTTCAGAGTGAGGAAAGGGCATGCCAGAAATGTTCTAGACAATTTTCACTCAGAGAAGACAAACTGGCAACCAAGGAGTCTGACACATACTATTACCTACTCTACTTTTCCCCTTCTAAGACATGTGGAAAGAACATAATGCTATATTTAGCAAAGCTGGTCAACATAGGTTCTGACTAATAACGGAGGAACAGGCTGACAGTAAATGATAACAAAGTATTACCCTGCGTCATCTTCGAACTTCAAAAGGAATGGCCCAAGATACAGCCATACGGTCTTTCACTGTCTTCCACTCACTCCCAGGGTATCCATCCATGGTGAGTCATCATCAGTTTTTGGCACCAAAAGTGATAGTGTTAGTGTTTTCCCTTAAATGGAGAAGTCTATTAAGACTCAGTTTTACCAAAATCATTTACTGGAGCCCTGTTCTGAACTTAAGGACCATCATATATTTTCATGCAAGCCTTCTTTTTTTATGAAAATGCTGACAAAAGTTAGGCTTCTATTGAAATCCTCATCCAGTACACTTGTTCTCACGAGTTTTTGGTATCACTTCCTTACAGGATGTTCCAGCTGAAATAAACTAAGGAAAATTCAGTTGTTATATTTGATAGTAAAAGAATATCTAGAGCTTTAGTTAATTAGGCTGCGCATAGGTATTCCCTGTTTAGACACTCTTCAGCTGTGAAGGAGATTGGCAGAGGATGAGATGGTGGGATAGCATCACCAACTCAATGCACACGAGTCTGAGCCAACTCCGGGAGATAGTGGAGGACAGTGGAGCCTGGTGTGCTGCAGTCCATGGGGTGGCAAACAGTCGGACATGACTTAGTGACTGAACAACAGCATATAAGAAAACATATAAGAAAAAATATGCATGTTCTCATTCGAAACTTTTTAATGCTTAAAAATTGTGATTTATTTTGAAGGTGAAGGTGAAGGTGAAGTCGCTCGGTCGTGTCGTGTCCGACTCTTTGCAACCCCGTGGACTGTAACCTAGTAGGCTTCTCCGTCCATGGGATTCTCCAGGCAAGAATACTGGAGTGGGTTGCCACTTCCTTCTCCAGGGGATCTTCTCGACCCAGGGATCGAACCCGGGTCTCCCACATTGGAGGCAGATGCTTTAACCTCTGAGCCACCAGGTGATTTATTTTAGGAAATAGAAAAGGACCAGACACTTGGTTTAGGGGAAGAGGAAGGCAGAAAAAGCATGGCCAGACGCTCATGTCCAGAAAGCTTCTGGCAACCCTCCAGTTCAGTGGGAGACTTAGTTGACTGAGAATTTGCCATTGACAGCAAGTGGATAGGAATGAACACGAGCAGAGTGCTATGTATTTGGAATCACCACAGTGAGCGGATCAAGAGGAATAAAGGACCCAGTCACTTAGTGTAGGCTAATCTCTACATCTTTTGCTTCTTCCCAGGAAGTTTTCTCATTGTGTTTTTCTGTCTTGACGACCAAATTACATAAGACCATGGAAAGTTTTTCCCAACTCTGTCTTACTGGAAAAAGAGGAATGAGGACTTTTCAGAAGGAATATTCTTCCTTACACTAGGAAGGATGGAGGAAGGTAGAGAAGAGCTGACTCAGTGTTTCTATTTGTTATCACAACAGAAACAAGAATTATCCTGGCTTATACATCTTCCATACTCATTTCATCACATTATTTAAATAACTCACATCTATTGTTTCTATCTCAGAAATCTCTCAGAATTCATCTCCTGTTCTCTAACTCCTACACTTCCTTCTTTCAGTTGCACATAATTTCTTACTTTTATTACTATAAAGATCCCTTAATTGGGGACTTTGTTGTTTTTCTTCATTATAGTTCACCTTTCATGCTGCTATAAAGATTCTCTTTCTATAACGAAATCTGATCATATCACTTCTTTGCTTAAAAATTTATTCTCTGTTGTTCAAAGTGTCTGATTTTTATTCTGGATGTGACCTTCTAAATTATACTAAAAATCAAAACTCCACAGTTAATTTTGACCTACAGCTGTTACTGAGAACCACTGTTTTAAACTTTTCCATGTAAAGGAAAGCAAAATGGCAATATATTGCTCTGATAATATGCCTTAAAATTCTTATCTAGGAGAAACAAAGGAAGTGGGACTGGTTTTGTTTTTCTAGTATATGTCATAAAAGTAGAAAAACGCCAAATCAAATAAATCCATCATGGATAGCAGATATAGTGTCATTTGCTATCTTTTTTCTTCAATACAGTTTTCATTTACATGAAAGATCCATCAACACCATCGAGTTCCAAGTCCAATGGATTTATCCAAATAAGAGCTGGCTATCCTCTGATAACTACCTACCCCACCCTTCTATCAGCTTTTCCAGGCTATTAGAAGTTATATCAGAACACTTTCTTCTTTATTTATTTAGAACATTGAGATAGGGGAAAGAGAAAAATTAAGGGAGACAAAGATTATATCAGGCAATTCAGCACTGGGAAGAATTCGTTAGAAAATGTATCTTCATATTCTCTCTAGTTTTACTCTTGGAAACAGAGAAACATACAAAACCAAGGAGATAATAAATGTTTATGCACCTATTATCCAGTTTCAAAATTATCAACTCATCTCCAGCCTTGCTTCATTAATACTTCCCCCACATATGCTCTTTCCATCATACACACTGGATTACCTTGTAGCAAATCTAAGACTTTTCTTTATTCCTCTGAAAATATTGCAATATGAACCTGTAAAAGACAAAAGCTTTGAAAACAGCCACAGTACACTTGGCTGTGCTATAATGTTTTGCTGCTGTAACAAATTATCACAAATTTAGTGGTTTATAAAAACATAAATTTATTCTCTTATAGATCTAAAGGTCAGAAATTGGAAATGAGTCTCAAGGGGGATAAACTCAAGGTGTCATCAGGTAGGACTCATTCCTTTTCAGGTCTCCACAGGAGAACCCATTCCTTTCCTCTTCCAGCTCCTAAAAGCTAATGGCATTTCATGGCTACATCACTCTGACATCTGCTATTTTCTTCATTGACTTCCTTGCTTCTCATTTCTAAAGATTGCTGGATTACATTTAGGTTTTACCCACATAGTTCAGTCAATCCTTAACCATATCTGCAAAGTCTCTTCAGTCATATAAGTAACATATTAGCAAATACCAAAACCTAGGACATGGACGTCTTTGGGGACCATTAATCAACCTACCACATACTTAAAAATTAACAGTAGTTCCTTAGTTTCATCATATATCTGGTCAGAGTTCAAATCCCTCTGATCATCTCATATATCCTTTTGTTTGATTTTGTTTTCAGATGGTTTGTTTAAATCAGTACCTGAAGTCCATACACTATAACTGTCTTGTAGGGTTTTTTTACTTGCAATTTATTTGTTGTAGAAGCTAGATCATTTGATCTAGGTCTATTTAACTAGATCATTAAATATCCCACATTCAAGATTATGTCTATGTAGTTATTTAATATATACCTTTGCCCCCATTTTTCCTATTAACTGAGTTAGATCAAGAAGCTTGATCAGTTTCAGGCTGCATTTTTGGCAAAAAGATTTCATAATGCCTCTCATTCCATTTAAGCATTATTTTTTACATTCTACTTTCCCTTATCAAAAGCTTTCTCTCAGAAGAAACTTCATCATCCTGGTAATTGTTAAGCTTTGTTTTGAATCAGCAAGCTTTGGATGATGAATTATTATTATGAATTAATTTAAAGGCTCTGTTACATGCCTTCAACACAGATTCTGACTTTAGTTCTGTTCTACTCAACAGTACCAAGAGTAAAATCCTAGAGTTATCAGACGTTCCAGTCACATTACCAAGCTGATACTGTTGCTAACTTGCTTGATTCAAATTTGCAGGAAGAACCGTTCTGGAAAGAGTCATCCACTGACTGTACAGACTTAGCCTAAGTCTGAAGAATGACTTCAGGTCCTGGGATAACTCATGTGTTACATCCTCAGAGAACTGATAAGTGAGACCACATTCATGACAAGTTCAGGCCACAATCGAATATCAGAAAGCAGAGGATATGGTCTCTGTGATAGAAGAAGGAGACTCAGAAATGAACACACCAGAATGAACCAATCCTCGGTCATTGTTGATCTCTCTGCCTTTCTGTCAAAGTTCTCACCATCAGATAGCTGATTTCAAGGATGGGATAGAACAGTAGACAATTATAAGAGACAGAAAAATGTGCTTATAGGTCATTCTGGGAGCATAATGGAAAGACCGAGACATAACTGCTTTCACTTTGCTGATTAAAAAGAACAAGTTTTTTCTTCTGATTTAAAAAGACAAAGATTTTGGTGTAAAGATTGAATGATCTGTCCTGGGTTTGGCTGCAAACTCTACTACTAACTACCTATGTGATTTTGGGGCAAAACCTAAAAGTTCTGGATTATTGGTCATCTTTAAAATGCGGGTGTGACTAGACAATCTTGAAAGCCCCTTCCACAGATTCTTTCTGGTGCCCATCATTGCTAATGCTAAACACAACAAAAAATGTATGTTCACCCCTAATCTCATGCACTTCACAGAATTTTAATGATTAGCAGATTTTAAAACATGCTTTTGCATAGCACTTCGATGAAATACTTGATTCTTGCAATCCTGCAGGCTTCCCCAACAGGTTCCACCCAAGAGTAGGCTGGAAACACACTAAAATACCTTAACATAGGTGCATTTTTCTTGTCACTCATCCCTGCCCTCTAACTGGTACATCATTGGTATAAACAAGGTCTCCAAATACATTGTCAATACATTCATACTAAAACACAAATTTCTGGTACTTGAGAAAATGGAGTTCAATGAATCAGTAAGAATTCATTCATACTATCATATTTGATGACCACCAATTTTTCTAGAATGAGAGAATAGAAATGGAAATATTTCATTTAAAGCAATATCTTTTATGATCCCAGAGAGACATTAAAAATAGAAATGTTTGCATTCCTGTGAGCCAATTCAATAAAATTTCTTGGTATTGCTTGGGCAAAGGGAACAGTTGACTGGCAGTAGTTGTAATCTATTCAACTCAGGCAACTCAGGTACAACATGATAAAATTCAGGAAGACAGACTGTTACAAGCAAAACTCCTTCACTGACAGCACCTATACAATGGGTAAATAGATCATTAGGTAGGTGGATCAGTAGGAAAGACAAACCCAATACATTTGTCTTAAAATAATCACTTGGGGTGGACATAAATAGCCTCTCTACTTTTCATAGTACAGTACATACATTATGCTGTATATGAAATACAGATCAGCTGGTTATTGAAAACATGTGAATCCCTCACAATGCGGTTAGAGCAACATATGGTTTCAATAGCCAAGTAATATTTGTTTAACATACAGTGACTTTATTATTAAATGTGGTATGATCATTTAATTTGAATGTCAAATATTTAAACCAACCTGGCTAAAGATTAACAGCTAATACCTACTTAATGTTAAATGCTTTTTAATGTGGAATTGCTACTTAACTGCCTCAGTCCTAGAGATTTTCTTTTAATTTACCTTATTATCCCACAAACCCTATGTGTTAAAACCTTAGAATTAGACAGCCTTAGCATTAAAACCTCCTTACAAAACTTCCAGTCTATGCCTTTATCCTTTTCCATAGATGAGAGGCAAGACAATGTATTAGAAGTTTCATGAACAGTTTTCTATTTTCCAATTTAGCAATTTTCATGACACCACACTTCTTTTCCCATAAAAGAATTAACTACAAGAGGATCATAGACCCAATATTTTCTGAAATAAAGCTCTATAAAATCAGTACGTGGCCAGTAGAGAACAATTTTTCTTTCCTAATCTACACCCTTTCCTAACTCCCACATCTCCTCACCCCCAAATATTTCCCCTTAGTGGGTCCAGCAGCTCTTGCTGGCCCAATTCCTAGGACATGAATTCTAGTCTTCAGTCCTGGAGTTAAAGACTAAAGTTCTTACTCCAGATTTCCAGTGTAGCTACAGAAAGAATGGAACTTAACCCAACTGTCTTACAGAGGAAAGATGACTGCCAACTACTGAAAATCCAAGGAGAGGAACAAAATCATGGCAGGAGAAGCCATGAGTCCCCAGACTAATAGTGGGTCAGGGTAAAGCAAAGAAGCCTTTTTGTATTTGGGTTTAACTGTGATTTGTGGGTAGATTAAGCCAAGGGTGGAGGAGCCCATTAAAACTGGAATTGAGCCAGATATTTGAAGAATCTGATGTTCTATAAACATGAGTCCCCCAACCCTTCTTTCTCACTCTTACCCTCTTTGCTAAGTTGACTGTAGAAACAAGACTTAATCAAGTACGTTTCAAGTCAGCGACCAAAATGGTGAGCTACATGACAGTTTATCAAGTCATATGACAAATATGTTTAATAATTGAGCTTATTTTGCCTGGAGAAAGCAATAAACAATTGTTGGAGAGTTTGTGTGTGTGTGTGTGTGTGTGTGCAAGCATGCGCACATGTGTGCACATACAGAGGGAGGGATAGGAAGGGAGTGGAAAGGATGAGAGGAAGGGAGTTGTTGCTTTAGGACTATCTTTACATACTTTATCTGCTTTGTGAAATTAGAAACAGACTATTTCTGTATAATTCCAAGTAGAAAAATTAGTCCTGCAGTCAGAAAAACAGGGAAGTGATTTCTGCTAATAATCAAAAATAGTTCTTTTAACCATCAGAGTCGCCCAGTGATAAAATGATGGAACCAGCCAACACTGTAAGGTCCTCGTTTTTGAGAATTTTTGGACAAAAAGAGACTGAACTGCCTAGGGTAACCCTTCAGTGAAGTGAGTTCTGATGCCTTTTTTTGCTCAGCTCAACAAAAGTTCTATGGACTTGCTATATAAGCCTTGTATTCATTTTTCATGAAGTAACATTTGACTGCAGATCCTTCAGATGTGATTTTCTTTGGGAAAGAAAGGTAAAGTCAAGAGACAACAAGGGAGATGGAGCAAAGGAAGATCAGGAGTCTCTCAGAAAAAGAACTGGCCTAGAACAAGCAAAAGAAGAATAGACCTCCTCAGTTACCATAATGATTCAACAGGACACAGTTCCTATATTGAAATCAGAGAACAGGGAAGAGCTAGGCCGAATGCACTGGATTAGGGCATAAATCAGAGTTTGGAAGAGTAGCTAAGTCAGATGTCAGCTGGAGCATTCTTGTGCCATGGAGATCTTATTAAACTTGATCCAAATTGCAATTGTCCACAGCTCCTACCCTGATTTCTGGATGTCCCCATGTGACTTGGGAAACCAGAGTCGGACTTGATCTGATCTCTGTTGATCTTTTCTGGACAAATATCATGAGTTTCAGGTAAACAACTTTTTTATTCATGGGAAGATTTTCCTAACAGAGCAATATGAAGACAGAATACATAACTGACAGCCAGAGAGAGGGTTCCAGCTCTGGGGATGCTGGGGGCAGAGAGGTGATTACTTTGTCACCATCAGGCCACAACTCAAGTTTCTAAACTATTGGCAATGGTCCTAAGAACACCTTCAGGAATAACGGAGAGGAATCTAACACTTATCCCAGGAAACTTAGAAGATATTTCATATAAAGTGCTCAGAAAATAATCTATGATTTAGAGATTTTTAATATATATCTTCTCCCCATATATGTGGTTATATTATATAGTTTTCCCATCATCAAAGTTAGTCAGTGGCCCCTTATTTTTTTTTTTTTAACAAATGTCAGCTACATTGCAGCCGTTAAAGACCTTTATTCAAAATGCAAAACACCAGGCTGACATGTGTCATCAGTTGGGATATATGCAGCCTCTACATTGGTTGTCAGGGTAGTTTCATTTCTCATATGCTGGGATGGCAGGAGGCAGTTAAATATAAACCAGACGTGTGGACAACTCATCAAGGAAATGTCTCACGCTGTGAATGAGGGCTCTTTTACCTCTGCTGTGTTTACACACGTCCCCTCCTGGGCACAGGACTCAGAGATTGGTCTCTAAACACGGTAAAATGGAGCAGAACTTTTCTGACAGGCTGGTGTCTAAGCCTGGAATGTCAAGCAGGGACGTCAAGGTCACGGCACGCTGTTTTGGTTGCTCCCATGTGCCCAAAGCACCCACACACCAAGGATGGGGAAGAATTAACATCCTACCTTCCTTCAGCACAAAAAAATCTTATTCCTTACCATCTCACTGTGGAAGAATGTATGCCTTTCCCACCATCAAGATTGACTCAGAGTGAATGATTTAAATCACACATGCCCTAATCTCTCACAGTTCACATCAGCTTCCTGGTCTGATTTCTAAGACCATAAACTCTTGAGATTGAACCACAATGCTTATTACTTCTTAAGAGCTAGTTCCACATACACTTTCCTTGTGGGAGGAAAAAAAAAAAAAAACCTTACATTACAGACTATAAACACTCAGCCTTCTCTCCCAAATCTAAACCAAAGATTCAGGATAGACTACTGCCCACTGCACCCTCTGTCCCCAACTTGCTGCCCTCATGTGAGCTCACACACGCCACCAATTAAAGGTCATTTGCCCTGTAAAAAAGTGTCTTGGTGTAGTTTTCTTTTTATTCCTCTCAAGAAGCCCCATATTTTATCTTTGGGTCACATATATTTTGAAGCCTTGGAAAATTGCTTGTGAAAACCAAGAATTGAGTTATGAGCATGCTCAAAAAATAGTATATGAGAAGCAGTTGAAGAAATTGGAGATAATATTTTTAGAGACCAGAAATTTTGAAGGGATCAGGGTAGCTAGTTGACTTTACAAGGCTAAAAAATGGTTTCTGTGATTCTTGAGAGCATGGTCAAACCAATGGATAGAAGTTCCAAGTGGGCTGAGGACAATTTTAGCCTGCTACGAAAATTTTACAAGCACATGATAGCCATTATAGAGCACGAGATGGTTGGATGTCATCACTAACTTAATGGACATGAGTTTGAGCAAACTCCAGGAGATAGTGAAGTAGAGGGAAGCCTGGTACGCTACAGTCCACAGGTCCACAGGGTTGGACTCAACTGAGTGTCTGAACAACAGGAAAAGACAAAATAAGCTGTCCCAGAAGATAGAGTATGTTTTGCTCCTATAGGGTCAGTTCTCAAACAGATGGATTTAAAAAGAAACAAGAAGCCAGGTGTTTATGTTTAGACATCTCTGTTTGTATGCTTAAAAATCAAAGGAAATGAAGATTTTGTGACATGAAGGCCTTTGGTGGTGTGGTAGAGTTGGCAGCCAGTCTGGGTTGGAGTGAATGGGGTTTAATGATTTTATTTCAGGATCTGACCTTGTCTGGTGCCTCTGTACTTTGATTCGTGGTAACAGAAATGAAAGCAAAAACTCACACGTGCTGCCCCTTTGTTGAATAGTGTGGGGGAAATGGGAAATGTGACACAGGAAAAAGAAGAACAAAGGTGAGGCTGTGCATTAGTCCCCTGGCCCCTGCTGATTGGAAACATAGCTGACTGCCCGCCTGGCAGAGAGGCCCTGTGAGAACAGGAGGCAGAAGAGAGAAGAGTCCATTGTAGTCCCTTCCATTCGATTGTCAAAGTTGGCTTCATGGAAGCTTAGTGCTCTCAGGGAGGGGAGGGGAGGCAGGACAACTCTCGCCTATTGGAGAGGCAGCCAAGGAAGCAAGATGCCACCAAGGCAGTTTGTAACTGTGTAAGAACAGCTTTTCTCTTTGCCAGGTAGTGGGCCAAGGTGGCACTGATGACCTACTTGGATCCATAGCTGTAGAAACAGCATGGAGGCCACCGTGGCCAGAGTCAGGACAATTATAAAGATGGAGGAAAAGGAGGCAGGGGGCAGATGAGCTCTGTCCAGCATAACTCCCTACCTGGATTCATGGTGCTCTGTGAAATGCGAATGTGGTCTCTGACCATAGCTACTCAGCCTTCTGTGTGCTGAGCCGTGGATGTTCATGCCAGAGGAATGGCTCTTTATATACCAGAACAGAGAGCAGATAACAGGTCATCCATGCCAGTCACACTTCCATTGATGAGGGAAGAAGTCCCTTCTCTGAAATAACTCTATTGCCTCTACACCCCACAGAAGGCAAAGGCCTCTTCCTCTTAATCCTGACTCAGAAATCACACTTTCTAACATTCTTTTGGGGGAGATACATCCTAAGACTCCCAAGCAATTTTTCTTAGGGCTAGTCAAGTTGGCAAAGAGACTGTTTTCTTGGCAAGGCTCATTTTAAGAGATGATTATGTCATTTTGCAGACACATGACCCTACTCTCTTCCTACTTATTCCAATTTCAGTGTGTCAGTTGCAGAAGAAATAGACTGGCATGGAAGAAAGGGAACTTGACATGGAGTTTGAGAACCTGATAAGTCCTGGACCACTCACTGATTCTGGTCAAAATTTTAAAACCTCAGCATGATTTCCATCTGCCTGTAACTTTGACTACTTCAGGCAACTGGTACATCAAAACATTCTTATTATTGGGATCTCCCAAATGTGACAGCTGGAGCAGTAGCACATGGAAACTTGATATATGCTTGGAAAGATAAATGACTGTGACATGGAGAGTCTGACTAAACCGGTTGTGAAAGGAAAGCCCTGGAAGTTCATAAGGACAGGTTTATGGCTTTAAAGATAACTCCTAATGGTATCAATGTAGTACAGCATATTCCTTGACACTGGTTCTATCTAGTGGGAAAAGACACTCAGGGATTGGAAGAAGGAATATTTAGGAGAGGTAGGACCAAGATTATTAGAGAAAGACATGGAGGCAACTACTAAGTATGAAGGCCATTCTACTGAGGACATTCCAATGTAAGCTATCACTGAGAGATCTTTCTTTTTACTAAAACTTTACTCAATTAACAAGCATTTTGAGGCTAGCCTTTGTTTGTCTAGCTTTGATAGGTAAGGCTGTGTACTACACAGAGAGAGTAAAAGATATGATTCTCTTCCTCAAAGTGTATGACAGCCAGCTGCCATTTTAAGGTACCATGTCTGGAACAACAAGAGAGAAGCAAAACATAATAAAATTTGCACATGGAAATAAAGCAAAAATAGATGATAAGAGATATCCAGTATCAAACAGGGCCTTATACTGGACAATGAAAAACAAAGAGGATAATAATAGATATTATTTATGGAGCACTTACCCTACTGTATAATAGGGTCTATTCTAAGCCCTTTCATGTGCTAGCTCATTTAATCCTCATAATAATCATAAAAAGAAGAAAGTGAGGCACAGAAATGTTAGGTAACTTGCCCAGTGCTACACAGTTATTGAGTGGCATTGAGAAAAACCAAACCCAGCAACTCTGAAGAATAAGTCCACATACTGAGAGATAAGAAACTTGAGGTTTACTAGATAGATATTACTACAGGTCTTTCTTGTGTTTCCAGAGTCAGGTCCCTGCTTATGAGTCAATGGTTACCTGCTGAAATGACATGAGATAAACTGAATGAGCTGGAAAGAGGTGGGAAAGAAGCATAAAGATCATCATAGACAGTGGAACAGCAGAAGCAGGAAGGAGCAGAACTCTGCCTTTGTTCCCAGGGCAAAGACCAGATGCCATTGAGGGAAGACATCCAGGGGCACAGTTTAGCCTTGTGATGCTACACAGATGATGGCAGAGTATCAGAAAGCTGGAGCACAGACCAGGGCTCCATAACTCTCATGACCAAGGAAGAGTGCATTGACTATGTCATAATGATGCTGTAAGCAACAAACATCCTCTGATCTGGTGACTGGGCTCTGCTCTGCAAATACAACATGTTACTGTACTGGCTAAAAACGTATCTTGGACTCACAGTCCAAATGGCTAAGTCATATGGACTCTGATGTTTCCCCGGAACTCTTGCCATGTTTAGACAAACCAAGAGAATAACTGAGATGCCACACCCCAGGAAACACCAACAGCCAATGAAGCTGAGCATCTGTCTGACCGCATCTCACAGCTGAGAGTTTCAGCACCACCGCACACCATGACAATGGCTGAGAAAAATCCTCCACCTGGCTTTTCAAGGACATTCAACTCTTCCACCCCCTCACGTGACCCTTTCTGAGTTTGGCAGCTTTGAGTTTTCTTTCCTCCTCACTCTCCCACCCACTTCACACAGCCCATTTTACTTTCCATCTTTTGCATACCCCAGGGAAAGAAGCCAACATTCTTTCCAACAGAGAGAGTGGAACTGGCCATCAGGATAAACTTTTTCCATCTAGTAAATATTCATCTGCTATTTTAACGTTTTAGTCATATCAAATGGCTGCAGCAGCCAATGCCCTCAGGGCAAGAGGCCATATTGATACAATTAGCCTACATACTCTTCCGTTCCTGGAAGTGCCGTTTCTTTACTATTCCTTGAATATCAACAGTTCTTAATTTCCAAAGACAGGACATGTAATTTAACTCCCAAATCCCACAAGGAGGAGAAAATCTGGCCCCCACCCACTCTCATATTCCCAGCAACAGTCCCACAGACTCTGTGTCTTTACAGTTACACCAGGACTGAACTTTTCAATCAATTATATGCTTAGTTGGAGCCAACAGGATTTGTTTCTACCATATCATGTTTTCAGTAATTAGAAAGTAGTTCTCTGGGGCAGAGAAAACTTCAGGCTTGCCAGGAATGAGCTCTGTTGATGACTTTTGAGCGCTGTGAAGGATTCCACTGTAACCACCATGACAAAAGAGATCACTTGCCTGACTACAGAGTCAAGCCATTTTTTCATTTGGACAGCCATTTTGTCTAGCATTCTTCTAAAGAAATTCCCTTTGAAAACTGGAATTTTTAAATAAGATTTATAATTCAGATCTGAATTAGGTAGCGATAACTAAACCTTTTCTGATTTTCCAAATTTCAAATGCTGGAATCAGTGAAGTAGGATTAGTGCATTTTTCTTATCACACGGTCATAAGAAAGGATCAAACAATTCTTGGGTTGGACAAACAGTGGCCTTCCCAGCTCAGACAACGATTATTTGTCAATTCTAGATATTATACTAGGGTAAGAATATGCTTGTTTTCCATGTTTGCAGATAACCAGTGTAAGATTCACATAGAATTACAAAATCAAGCAAAACTGGCCTTCAGTGTATCTTCTTTCCTATATTTCCCCCTCAACTTTCTGGTATCCTTTCAACTTTCATTTTGAGATTATACCCTAAGACTTTCTTCCCTACCCCTTCGGAAAAGTGCTTTCAGAAAATATTAGAGAATATTAAGGTCTGACATTCTATAAATGTTCTAAGGAAGCAATTTTAAGTGATTGGGATTTTTAAGTCTCTGAATGGAATTCTAAGCACTAGCCATCAGGGGGAGTAGTTGTGATTTTGTGTGGTGACACCTTCCTGGTAGCTTTGGAATCAACACTTTAGTTTCTTACAACATAGTGTCCTACGTTGCCAAAATGCAGACCTGGGTCACTGGTCACTTGAAGAAGGACAAGGATACAATCTCTGCTCTTTGACGCTGATATGGAGCATCTCACTATCCTTTGTAGTTAAGAATGAATTTCCCTGATAATGACTTCTCTTAGATTCTGACAATTTTCAGGCCTATAAGTCCTGAAAGTCAGTAATAGTCACTGCATAGTACTTGCAGATCTCTGGGGTCAAATTATAAATAAGCAAGGGGTAGAGACTAAATTATTCAAAATATATGAGTAATATTTGAGGCGTTCTGAATATATGGCTTATATAGCTTTAACATGTAACAATTTAATCATGCACTGATATAATTTTTAGTTATAAGGAATGAAAAATGTTTTTCAGATGTTATTAAATCAGGTAGTTATTAGGCTTAGAGTCTATGAACTGATTAATAGCTCATAGAATTTAAGATTTATTGAGTACTTCTTATGGGTGAGAAACTATAAGTACTTTACATGTATTAACTCATTTAATCCTCATGGAAACCTTAAGGAAAATATATTATTACTTCTAATTAATAAATGAGAGAACCAAAACGCAGAGATATTAAGTAACTTGCAGAAGATCACAGGCAAGAATTTGAACCACACAAGTCTGACTCCACAGCCTGAGGTCTTAGAAGTAGCTCCAAAGGTCATATTACTTGTTTTGAAAAGGATTAACTTAGGAATTTATTGAAAAATGTAAGTGGTCAAGTTGGGATGGAAAGCTAGATTTTTTAATTTCCAAATTATAACATATTTTACTAGCCTAGCCCACTGAAAACTAGCCAGGGATTTCTCTTTAATAGCACAAGAGAATCGCTTTCTAAAATGCGGTAAGAAGGCCAATCAGTGGTAGATCTAGGATCACATCCGAGCAGGCAGGGAGGACACTGAGAAGGTGACATGATCAACCACACACTGTGAAGGTCACACAGGACACACCTAGACACCGCTGAGGCGCTCAGGCCCAAGATCTCCCACTGGGCTCTGCTCCACTAGCCCTCTCCCCTTTTAACCTGTAACCCTGAAATTTGGATGCTGCTTACAGATTTTTATATTGACACAACAATCTGACTTGGTTATTTTTCACTGACTCTATATCCACCTCATCCGTCCTTCATAGACCTTAATATTGAACCTTGTTTTTAAAATCCTCTCCCTTTATTTAATGCTTTAGGGAAGACATTCTTGACACTGGACCAAACCTCACTATTATTAACTCAGACCTGAAACACGTCCTCTGGTATGTAACATTATTTAATAGATTTCAACTTCTCAAAACTGGAATTTCTTAAACCTAGTAATGAATCAGGATCATGGAGTTTTTTAAAAATATGGATTCTGAAGAAAATATAACTTTGGGATAGGCAAATATTTCCAAAATAAGAAACATATAGTATTAATAAAAGGTAAAACATAAAAATTAAGAGCTTCTATCAATCAAAAGTCACTATTAGGGAGTAAAAAAATAAGTCACAGTGTAGAAGAACATATTTTCAACACATACACAATTAAAGGATTCACACAAATTGGTAAGAAGACAGATACCACTAGAAAAAAAGGCAAAAAATTTGATCAGCATCTTTACAAAGGAAAGATAACCAAATGATAAAAAACAATAAAAAGATTCTCAACATTCATGAAGCAAACTTGAGTTAAAACCATAATGAGATACCACTATTACTTACCAAGACATATAAAATGTAAAAGATTCGTATAACGAAACATTAGCAAGTTTGTGGAGCAACTGGAGGCTTGTTTATTGCTGGGAGTATAAACTGGTAGAACCACTTGGAGAACTATTTGGCAGTATCTGCTAAAACTAAATATATGCATACCATCTGACCAGCAGTTCTACTTCAAGGGAAATAACCAACAGAAACGCATACATAATTTTACCAAAAGGCACGCTAGGAATTTTCACGGCATTACTATCATAACAGACAAAAATTTTTTAAGTTAATCACAAAATGGATTAATAAATAATGGTACACTCATAGAATACTATAAAAAAATGTGAATGAACAAACTATCACCACAGGCTAAAAAGACTTAAAAGCCTTGCAAACACAATGTTGAGCAAAAGAAATCAGGGACAATATGCAGTGAATAGGAACCCATTTATATAAAAGTCACAAACTGGTAAAGCTAATCCATGAGTGGAAGTCAGTATTGTGATTACTTTGGCGAGGTTAATGCCTGGGATGGGGCAAAGGGACAGCTAGCGATGGCTTATCTCTTGTTTTGTGAGACACTAGTTACTTGGGTGTGCAGATTTTGTGACAATTACTTAAACTATACACATGTGATTTTGTAAACTTTTCTGTGTGTTATATTTTAATAAAAAATTTACCTTAAGGAAATACATATCGCTGGGGCTTTTTCTCAGACCTAGAGAATCAGAAATTTCTGCTTAGAGGCCAGGGAACTTTATTATTAAAATAAAATTATTTAAATTAGTAAAAATTAAATAACTAAAAATCAAAGCAGAAATAAATGGCCTAGGGACTTAAAAAGAAACTAAGAGTTGATTTTTTGAAAAGATAAACAAAATGAATAGACATCTAACAGGACTCACCAAGGAAAAAGAGAGAGGATACACAAAATAAAGAAAACAGAAATGAAAAAGGAGTTATAACTGACACCACAGAAACACAATGGATCATAAAAGTTTACTATGAACAATTACTATGACAATAAAATGGATAACCTAGAAGAAATAAGTAAATTCCTAGAAATATACAATCTTCTAAGACTGAATCAGGGAGAAATAGAAAGCATGAACAGACCAATTATCAGTAATAAAATGAAATCTGTAATAAAAAAAATTCTGAACAAACAAAAGTACAGGACTAGACAATTTCACAGGTGAATCTAACCAAGTTTAAAGAATTAATGCCCATTCTTCTCAAATTACTCCAAAAAGTTAGAGAGAAAGGAGTACTTACAAACTCATTCTACAAGGTAAGCATCACTGATACCAAAATCAGACAAGAACACTAGAAGAAAAGAAAATTACAGTCCAATATGACTGATGAACATAGATGCAAAAATCCTCAACAGAATATTAGCAAACTGAATTCAGCAATACATTAAAAGAATTGTACACCATGATCAAGTAGAAGTTATCTAAGGGATGCAAAGAGAGTTCAATATCCACAAATCAGTCAATATCACATGTCATATTAATAAAGAATAAAAGCCATAAGATCATCTCAATAAATGCAAAAAATTTTTTGAAAAAAAATTCAACATCTATTTATAATAAAAATTCTCAACAAACTGAATATAGAGGGAAAATACCTCAAAAAATAAAGATCAGATATGATAAAATCACAGCCAACATCATATTCAGCAATACAAAAAAAAAAAATTGAAAGCATTCTCTCTAAGATCAGGAACAAGACAATGCTACCTACTCTTATTGAAACTCCAATACTTTGGCCACCTGATAAGAAGACCTGACTCATTTGAAAAGACCCTGATGTTGGGAAAGATTCAGGGCGGGAGGAGAAGGGGACGACAGAGGATGAGATGGTTGGATGGCATCACCGACTCGATAGACATGGGTTTGGGTGTACTCTGGGAATTGGTGATGGACAGGGAGGCCTGGCGTGCTGCAGTTCATGGGGTCACAAAGAGTCGGACATGACTGAGTGACTGAACTGAACTGAACTGACCACTTTTATTCAACATAGTATTGGAAATCCTAGCCACAACAATCATAAAAGAAAAAGAAATAAAAGATAATCAACTGAAAAGGAAAACTTAAAACTGTCACTGTTTGTATATGATTATATATATATATAATGTTAAAGACACTACCAAAATACTATTGAAACTAATAAATGAATTCAGTAAAGATGCAAGATACAAAAACATTTGTATATTTTATATATTTATTTTTTGTATATTTTTGTATATCTATTTGTATATACAAGATACAAATATATAGAAATCTGTTGCAGTTGTATACACTAACATTAAACTATCAGACAGCGAAATTTTTAAAACAATTCCATTTATACTTGCATCAAAAAGAATAAAGTACCTAACAATAAATCTAACTAAGGAGGTCAGTTCAGTTCAGTTCAGTCGCTCAGTAGCGTCCGACTCTTTGCGACCCCATGAATCGCAGCACCCCAGGCCTCCCTATCCATCACCATCTCCCGGAGTTCACTCAGACTCACGTCCATCGAGTCCGTGATGCCATCCAGCCATCTCATCCTCGGTCATTCCCTTCTCCTCCTCCCCCCAATTCCTCCCAGCAGAGAGCTATACTCTAAAAACCATAACATACTGATGAAATAAATTTAAGACAGCACAAACAAATGGAAAGATAAAGTATGTCTATGGATTGGAAAAATCAATATTTTTAAAATGATCATATTTCCCAAGGCAAGCTACAAACATAATGTAATACCTATCAAAATACTAATAGTATTTTTCATAGAACTAAAACAAGTAATTCTAAAATTTGTATGGACACATAAAAGTCCCCAAATAGCCAAAACAATCTTGAGAGAGAAGACAAAACCTGGAAGTATCACACTCCCTCATTTCAAATTATAGCTATCAAAATAGTGTGGTACTGGGACAAAAACAGATACATAGGTAAATGGAACAGAATAAAAAGCCCAGAAATAACCCTACACTTGCATGGTCAGTTAATTTACAACAAAGGGGGCAAGAATATATAATGGGGGGAAAATAGTCTCATTAATGGTTTTAGGAAAATTGGACAACTGCATTTAAAATAATGAAACTGGACTACTTTCATATATATATGTGTGTGTGTATATATATGCATATATATATATGTGTGTGTGTGCATATATGTATAAACTCAAAACAGATTGAAGTCATAAATGTAAGACTTTAAATCATGAAACTCTTAGAAGGAAGAACATTATACTCCATGATATCAGTATTAGGGACTTTTGTTTTTGGATATATCTTCTCAGATAAGGGAAACAGAAGCAAAAATGACAAATGTGACTACATAAAACTAAAAAGCTTTTGCATGGCAAAAGAAACTATAAAACAAAAAAGCTTCCTACTGAATGAGAGAAGATGCTTGCAACAGATATATGTGTTAAGGAGTTAATACCCAAAATACCCAAAACTCATACATCTCAACACTAAGCAAAAAAAACTCAATTAAAAGATTAGCAGAGGACCCGAATAAACATTTTTCTAAAGAAGATATACAAATGACCAACAGACACTTGAAAAGATGCTTGACATCACTGATTGTCATGGAAATGCAAATCAAAAGCACAGTGAAATACCACCTCACAGTTGTCAGAATTTCTAATATTAAAGAGATAATATATAAGAAGTATTGGCGAGGATGTAGAGAAAGTGAGCCTTGAGCAGTATTGGTAAGAATATAAACTGGTACAGCTACTGTGTGAAAGAGTGTGGAGATTGCTCAAAAAAATTAAAGCAAGAACTACTGTGCAATCCAGCGATTCCAATTCTGGAAATTCTTTCAAAGAAAATCAAAACTAACTCAAAAAGACATCTGAACCCCTATGTTCAAATCAGCATTATTCACAATAGCCAATATATGGAAGCAATCTAAGTGTCCACTAATAGATGAATTGATAAAGATGTGGTATATACACACACACATGCAAATACACACACAATGTAATATCACTCAGCCACCAAAAAGAATAATGAAATCTTGCCATTTGTGACAACATGGAATAAGTGAAGTCAGACAGAGAATGACAAATACCATGTAACTTCACTTATATGTGGAATCTAAAAAACAGATATAGTTTAGAAAAACAACACAAATGAACAAACATAACAAAACAGAAATAGAATCGTAGATAGAGAGAACACATAAGTAGTTGCCAGAGGGGAGGTTAGTAGAGGGATGAGAGAAATAGATGGGAGATTGAAAGGTAAAACTTCCAGTTACAAAGTAAGTGAGTCACAAGGATGAAAAGTATCTTTTGAATGATATAATCAATAATAATGTAATAGCTTTATAAGGTGACTAGATTAGCAAACATTTTCTTAAAAAAAGAAACAAATATGCCCAGTTATTCTAATAAGCAATTAGTTTTGGGAATGACCAAGAATAACTCCTGGGGAAGCAAAATACTAAAAATTAGTCAAATACAAAGCAAAATACAAAAACCTTAAAAATTCTAATGTCAGAAGGTTTATTTCACACTGAGCAACATATTCTAGAAAATAAGTAGACCAAGGAAGAGGACATTTCAGTCACATAAAGTCACATGTCCCTGCCTGGGTGATCAGATGGAGAATATGGATTCAGTCCAGCAAGAGCCACCTGCCCTCTCTCAAGTGCAGGCTGCAGCTGAAGAGACAATAATACAGCTGTGGAATATCATCAGAGAGTCCCTTTACCCACATTCTTGTCCTGATGAGTCACTCTGTGAAAAAGTATGCAACTGTTGTGTACTGAATCTCAGCCTCTGAAATCAGGCAGCAAATCAATTCACTTTAGAGAAGGGGGGAAATCCCTCTCTCCTGCCTTCTGCAGTGGAGGTGACCCAGTCCTCGGCTCCCCATGCCCCTCCATGCCAAGTAAGCAGGCTGTGGGATTGCTGGTAAAGAGAAGTTGTCTTCTTTGGATCAAGCTAGACTGATGTGAATTTTGAAACATCCAAACAACTTTGCAATGCTCTCTGCTTAACAACGTTATACTATGTTATCCTGACAAAGGGCTATGCAAAGGCTAAAATAAAATCAGTGAGTCTCAATGCTTCCAGTAAATGTTCTTTGGAGATCTCTGATCTAGCTCACTCAATTAAACCATTGTTAGCAAAATCAGTTAGGATTTTGTCTTGTATTTGTTCTGTCACCTTGAGGGTTTATTCTTAAAAATGACTGTTTTGAAGAAAATTACCAGGTGACCTCCTCCCTAAAAATCCAAACTGATTTATTTATTTTTTATTGAGTTGCTATTGCCTACTCAACAGCTTCATTTGGATGGCTAATAGGCAGCTCAAATTTAACATGTTCTATACTAAATTCTTGAGTTCCTGTCCTGTAATCCAAACCTGCATTTCCACCCATCTTGCCATTTCACAAGTACCCAGTATTCACCATAATGACTAGGTAAACAACCTAGAAGCTTTTCTTAACTTGTCTCTTCTCTCACACTCAATGTACAATTCATCAAGCCATTATTTTCTCTTACCTAGTGTAGTTGATGCAATTCTGCACTGCTCAGATAGCTCCCTTTAGGACCAAAGCATGCATTCCACCTTACTTCCAAGGAAGTATAGGGCAGATGATATCAGCTATCCCATCACTGGTCACCCTAAAGTTGGCACAATGGGTGTATTAATGGAATGCCCATGGTCACAAGAATGCAGGCTATGCTTGGGGCCAACAGTACAGGATTCCATTCATCAAGACTGCTGTGCCTATTGCTGCCACTGAATTTACAACCTGCTAGGAATAAAGAACAAACCTGGGTCTCTAATACGGCACTAGCCCTTGACAAGACAAATCAGTCACATGTTGGCAAGTTAACTACATCGGTTCCCTTCCATCCAGAAGTGGGTACGATTCCCTTGACTGGAATTAATTCATATTCTGGTTATAGGTTTGCGTTCCCTGTGTGCTAGGTCTCAGCCAGTACCAACTCTTCAAAGACACAAGAGTTTGACCCACCAGCATGGAATCCAGTATCACATGTCAGCAAATTAGGGAATCCATTTCATAGCACAGAGATTAACAGTATCAAGCTGACCTTGAAATGTGCTTTACTGCTGGCTGAACTGGATTAAATCCCAGCACTGCTAATTACTATGCTTGGGACCACAGGCTCCACTATATCTATCACATGTCACAGTACCCAGAGACATCTGGTTTGATAGAGCTATGGAAGCTCTATCTGTCCTTGTGAAGGTGCAACTCTGGAGCCAGTTTAGAGATGAGGAAGACACACATATACCTTAAATCAATCTTCACTATGTGGTGCCATATTATCAAAAAGGAATATAAACGGATTCGGGAAATAGATCGCAAAAGTAAGAGTAACTCTGCTTCCTTGTCAGTGACCCACTTGAGGAATCTGTGCTTCTCATCAATACAACTAAGGTTTTTTGGATATGGAAGTCATGTTTCTCAGAGAAAGGACATTTTTACCAGTAAACATAAGAGTTTTATTAAGTCTTAAGGCAAAGTTGCTGCTTAGTCACTTTGGGTTCCTTGGTCAAGAGATCAACAGATTAGGAAAGGAACTGCCATCCTAGTAGATCTAAGTGAAACTGACTAGGGTAGAAATGGATGTCAAGAGCAATAAGCGTCCTGCAGAGGTGTCAGTAGTGAGAAACTTCAAATGGGAACATTTCTTTGCTCTGCAAAAGTCAAGTTCTGTTTAAGGATGTCTCTTTTTGGAAGGTGAAAGAAAGTTTCATTAACGAAGAACAATAACTTCTATATAATATGTGCTTACTTTATGTTTGGCACCATGTACTTTGGCCACCTCATGCAAAGAGTTGACTCATTAGAAAAGACTCTGATGTTGGGAGGGATTGGGGGCAGGAGGAGAAGGGGACGACAGAGGATGAGATGGCTGGATGGCATCACTGACTCAATGGACGTGAATCTGAATGAACTCCGGGAGTTGGTGATGGACAGGGAGGCCTGGAGTGCTGCGATTCATGGGGTTGCAAAGAGTCGGACACGACTGAGCGACTGAACTGAACTGAATGTGCTTAAGATTCATCTTGTTGTTTACCCATCTCAGCAACTCTATAAAGTCAGTACTAACATTATGCCCATTGTACAGATGAGAAGGTCAAAGCTAGCATGTTTCAGAGCTGGGATATGAACTCAATGCAGTGCCACTCCCATCACCAGCTTACATCACCTATTCCATTAACACAAAACTCTCCACTCTCTGTGGCCTTCTCTGTGGCCTCCTCTTTCTCTCTCTCTTCCAAACCCCTTGCACTAGCTTTCCCACTCTCATTTTGCCCTGGCCGTCAACAAGCAACCCCTTAATATGCATACATGTATCTACACATCTATATATTCACTATCATCACAGTGCTCATATTAAAATACACACATATCAAGTTTCAGCACGGTAAAGAGATGAGTTCGTTTCCAAAGATAGCCATATATGAAGAAGGTTTGAAAAATCCTCTGAGAAAAGGCCCAGTTCTTTGGATGATAGGAGTAGGATGCTGGGAAAATATCTGTATCCCTAGTAGGAAAACTTAAAAGACATTTCAAAATTCTCTTAGTCATGCATCAAGGACTCTTGAGAAAGACCAGTCACTCTGGCTATTTTTATTACTGAGAAAATTTAAACACTCTTATATTTGTTTTGTGGTTTCCTAGGTTATCTTTTCCAGAGGTCATACTGGATCGTAATTAAGAGAGGAAGAGCTACAGGGGAGAACTGATGAAGCAGAGTAACAGCATATTCTCTTTTTGCAGAGAAATCCTTGAGTCATTATAGAAAACAAAATGGAAGGGCCTGGCAATCATTATTGAATGTTTCATTGAATGTCTTCATAGCAGAGGCTCTCCTTTGTAACTGTCTGATTTCATCCTCACAAAAATCCTGCCAAGTAGATAATGTTGACTCTGTTTAGTAATGGCCTAAACCAAGATTTAGAGACTTGTCCACACTCATACCGACGGTAGGTGGCAGAGCCAGAATTTGAACCTGTATCTCTGGGTTCTTACTGAATCACTGACTAGATTCTAGAGTTTCTTTTGTTAACAACTATTTTTTGTTCTATTTCTTGTTCTTATTAGCCTCTCAGTTTTAAAATAGATTTGAACCAATTGTTTTTATGTGTCTGTCTGAAAGATGTTAAGAATAAAATCAATACTGTGATTGGATCAAAATTGGAGGTCTTGTTTCCCAAAGCAGTAACACTTCTATAATGGAATAAACCTTAAGGTTTGGCTGTCACTCAGTCCCTTCAGGTTACTTGGCCAAGAGACCAGCAATCAAGGAAAGGGTTCACCACCCTAGTAGGAGTAAATGAACCTGATAGCTGGGGGGAGACAGAACTACTCTGCACCTGTGAAGTCAGGGAAGAACACATTTAGTACCTAAGTGACCCTCAGGGCATCAGTTGGTTTTCTGCTGCTCCATTTTGACAGTAAATAGACGAGAACAGCAGAAGAGCATGGTGACCAGGACCTCAACATCACCGTTGCCTAAAATAAGATATAAAAAGTTGTGGATAGCCAGCAGCACTTGGAACAAGTTATAACTGGGCACAAGAAAGTGCCACAGGAAGGAAGGACAGAGGACAACCCACAGGCAGCAACTCAGGAATGTTTTCTTCTGACTGTGGATACCTTTGACAGGTTCCTACGGGCTGTTAGCCATCAGCACGAAACCTGTTTTATACTCCCTGAATTTTGGTCATAAAGATGAGAAGAGGCTGTCAACTCAGAATTGTTTCTGGTATCCCTTGTGATCAGCCTAAATGAGACCTCCTGAATAGATCTGTGCTCTCACATCACCTGAACTCCCCTATCTAAACAGGGTCCACACTTTTCCCACATTTCAGATTCAGTGATTTATTGCAGGAGCTTGAGAAGCAGCCTGAGGACTTCATTTTCTTGTAAACAAGCAGTCCTTTCTTGACTGTGAAGGTGATAATAGAAGTGCAGTGTGAAGCCAGACCTTCTGCCAAATACCTTTTCTAGTGCACCTGTCAATAAGATAGATTAACATTTTTTTCAGACAAATGAATGAGTGAATGAATAAATGAAGACTCGTGTTCTCATACCTAGCCAAGAAGCTCGTATCTCAAGTCTCTGAGTTACAAAACAATGGAAGGAGGGGACTCATCATTTCTAGAGAGTTCCTATTAAGTAGTTTAATATATTGATTTATTTGATAATTGATTTATTCCTTCACATAAAATATATGTCTGGTATTTGTCAAGCATGTGTTAGGGGTCAAATATAACTATATCATAATTGTATCTTCAAGAAATTGAAAACTGAGCAAAACCATGGAGTGTAATAATTATAGATAACTGCAATAGCAGGAGAAAGTATGAAATTCTTATTTCTGAACAGGATAGGAATATTATGTAATATATTACATAAAATAGGTGATAGCTAGACAAAAATGAGGAGGAAGGTTATTTCAAGAGAAGAAGCAAAGCATAAAAGTTGTAGTTGGGAAACAGAGAGTATCTGATGTGGTTAGAGCAGAGGGGTCATGAGTATGGATGAGTGGTTGAAAGTGAAGATAGAAAACTAGAAGGGGCTTGGACCCCAATTTGGGGATGGACTGTTTATATCTATAGGCAATGGGATCCATTAGACGTTTCAAACAGGAGTGACTTAATAATACGTGTTTCATCTCTTCTGTGTTTCTAATGGTTCTCTCCCTTTCATACTAACCACATTACTACTTATTCCTCTGTCCATGGGGATTCTCCAGGCAAGAATACTGGGGTGGGTTGCCATGCCCTCCTCCAGGGGATCTTCTCAACCCAGGGATCGAACCTAGGTCTCCTACGCTGCTGGCAGATTCCCTACCATCTGAGCCACCAGGGAAGCCCTCACATTACTTCTTTAATATTTATGTTTTTCTTGCTGTTGCTTNATTCTCCAGGCAAGAATACTGGGGTGGGTTGCCATGCCCTCCTCCAGGGGATCTTCTCAACCCAGGGATCGAACCTAGGTCTCCTACGCTGCTGGCAGATTCCCTACCATCTGAGCCACCAGGGAAGCCCTCACATTACTTCTTTAATATTTATGTTTTTCTTGCTGTTGCTTAATTGTGGGCACTGACCTAAGTTGATGCTACTTCTTTCTCCTTTTCTGGTGAATAATTCCTGCCTCATAACTCTGCTAATAACTTAAATCTTTATCACCTTTCTGCATCTTTCACTCATTTTTAGTCTATTTTTCTCACGATGTAGAGGTCATCTCCACTGGAATGTGGGATGGCTTGGTGAGGTATGAACCTGGTTAGGATGAGCTGCATTCCCCAGTTTCTGGTATGTTTATTCTTTTTTTTTTTTTTTTTTACATTTTAACTTTTATTTTACTTTCGGTAACTTTCATGCACATTCATATTTTCACAAAGTTATAATTATGGCATATTCAAAATTGGGAGTATGAATGAAATGTTTCCCAGAGCTGACTGAAGAGTGTCATAATATTTTAGGGATTGGATTTCAGAATAACACAAATCTCAGTTCAAATCATGATTTCCACTTCTCAGCTTATGACATTAGGCAAGTTATGCTTCTGATTAGGGTAGGCTACAAGGAGAGCTGAGAGGCAGGCAGAAGGCAGCAGCCATTCTGTTGCATACATACACACCTTCTCCAAGTTACTCAACCAAACTATAGTCTAGGTACTGATGAAGGATTTTACACATGTAATTAAGGCCTCTAATCAGTTGATTTGGGGTTTATCAAAAGGGAGATTATCCTGGAGGTGAGGAAAGGAGGCTCACCTAATTCAGTGAAAGCCCTTTAAAGAAGAAATAGGACTTTCCTGACGATCAGACACACTAAGTAGGCCTGCATGCTCTTCTGTCCGCATGCTCTTCCTGTGGACCTCAAGCTGCAGATGGAGCTCACGAGAGTCCTGCGCATTTCTGACCATCCCTTCCCGAATGCGTGCTCTTTCGACTTCAGTCTTGCCCAGCCAGCCCCCATAACTATGTAAGCCAATTCCACATACTAAGTAAAAAAATACATATTATACATATACGAGAGTCATTATATGTTTTATATATAAAAATATGCTTAATATATAAATGTTTTATATCTGTAAATATATTATAAATATACATGTGTTTATATATATGTTCATGTGTATAAATAGGTAGGCTAGATCTCTCCCTACTGGTTCTACTTCTTTTCTTTTTTATCTAACTCATGAGACACTATTTTCTGGAATTTGAAAAAAAAGGGGAGGGCAGTTTTGTCATTTCTTTCTTCTCACTTATAGTAGGTAGTAACCTCTAGGTCCAAATGGGTTCCCTTTGAAATCTCTCTCTTCTGTTATTCAAAACCAGGCTCTCCTTGTCTCATGCTGAGATGATTTTCCTTCTTCCTAAGGTTTTTCCCTCTCTCAAGTCATATTCTCTTTCAATAGTGTCAACCTAAAGACCTTCTTACATGTTACCATTTATTGCTCTGTTACAATGGGCACACCAAGGCCTAAGGTTAAAATCTAACTCTTTTATGACAGCATTTAATAAGACTTCCAAAAATATTGTCTCATAAATAACATAGTAAAAGTGATAGTCAGAATACAGTAAGCACTTCTATGCAAGGCACTCTGAGAAGTAACTTGTAGATTTAGCTCATTTAACACTCCCCAAAACCCACAAAGTGGATACAATTATTATCCTCATTTTACAGGGATAGCACTGAGGCAAAAGTTAATTCACTTACTACTTCATATATCAAGGAAATGGGGCATCTGGGATTTGAGTCCAGGCCACCCAACCCTATAGTGTACCATTCTCACATTACCCATGTGAATTTCATACTCTAAACTATCCTGAATTCTCACTGTCCCTGAATATGTGACACTCATTTTCTCACCTGTTCATCTATTTTCCTTTCAAATAATACACTTTCTCCTTGCTCTTTACCCATCCAATTCTTGGGCCTGATTCAAGTTCTACCTTCTCCAAGTAATAGCCACTCATTGTCATAAGTCATGCAAACTTCACTCTCAATATCTGCTATATTGATTTGTGTGAATGACTCTTCTCCATTTAGAGTATAAAGAATCACATTTACATTTCTTTTATAAAGCTAAGAAGCCCTCCACAAAAAGACATTTTATTAGTACAGTCATGCAGTTATGGTGCTGGAGGTAAAAATATAAAAGTTCCCTCTGTGGGTCAGATTGATTAGTGGAGACCTTGCTGAATAATTTCACAATTCTTTGCCCTTAGAAAATCATTCCAATTCAAACAAGGCTCTGCCACCCTTAACATTTCTCCATGACCAGTGCCAGCATTTTACATTTCTCTGCTTGTGTGTACTTGTTCTGATTTTATTTTGATGGAAAGTATTAAGTAGAGAAAAAGGAAAATTGTCTCTGACAGAAAAACTTGAGATAGAAGTATTCTAATACATTTATGTTTCTCTAGATACTAAAACTGAAACTCTGGTACTTTGGCCACCTCATGCGAAGAGTTGACTCATTGGAAAAGATTCTGATGCTGGGAGGGATTGGGGGCAGGAGGAGAAGGGGACAACAGAGGATGAGATGGCTGGATGGCATCACCGACTCGATGGGCCTGAGTCTGAGTGAACTCCGGGAGTTGGTGATGGACAGGGAGGCCTGGCGTGCTGCCATTCATGGGGTCGCAAAGAGTCGGACACGACTGAGTGACTGAACTGAACTGAACTGAGTGCTTGGTGTAAGGAAATGGCAACCCACTCCAGTACTCTTGCCTGGAAACTCTCATGGATGGAGAAGCCTGGTAAGGGTCGGACATGACTGAGCGACTTCACTTTCACTTTTCACTTTCATGCAATGGAGAAGGAAATG
The DNA here is from genome assembly GCA_006410675.1 of Oreotragus oreotragus. NCBI lineage: Eukaryota > Metazoa > Chordata > Mammalia > Artiodactyla > Bovidae > Oreotragus > Oreotragus oreotragus. Next base: position 176,126 of record SJYX01011330.1, on the reverse strand, counting down.
GCAACCCACTCCAGTGTTCTTGCCTGGAGAATCCCAGGCACGGGGGAGCCTGGTGAGTCCCATCTATGGGGTCGCACAGTGACTTAGCAGCAGCAGTAGCAGTGCTTAGTGTATTAAACAGATTTGCAGATGTTAGTTGACTGAATATTTTTCTTCTACTGGTTTTTTGTATGTTCCTCTATAATCATTAGTTATTTATATCTCTCTTTAAAGAATCATGTGTCTTAACAACATTTTTAAGTATCTAGCACAATTTCCCCAAATGGTCATCAGATGGATGATAGGGGGAAAAAATGAAACAGTTTAATTCTATTTCCTGTGAAACCATAATAATCACTAGTTTATTAAATCAAAACACGGTTATTGGTTTTTTTTTTCACTGTTTTTATAGTACTTCAGTTACAAATACTCCCCTGAACGACTCATTGAGAAATTTCACTTTGATTTGATTAATATGAAAGAGATCCTGTGGTAATGGGACTGTTCTATATTTTGACTGTGGAGCTCAATTCAGAAACCTACCCATATGACAGAATTACATAGAACTAAATGCATGCATAGAGGAGTCTAAGTAAAACTAAGGAAATCTGAGTATCTGAGTAATATCAGTGGAGTTTGTCAACATCAATATCCTGTTTGATATTTAATGGTAGTTTTACAGAGGTAATATTTGTAAGATATTACCACTGGGGAAACTAGATAAAGGAAACATGGGAACTCTCTGTGTTATTCTCAAAACTGCATGTGAATCTATAATTATCTCAAAATAAAACTTTTTCTAAATTACCAATTTATTTACCAGGGGTTTCATAATGCCTTAAGGTTGGTGCAATTGCCATTAGCGGGATTAATCAGATACTGTTAACCTTCCAGGATATGTTTTGGATACACAATTTGAAAAAAATGCCCCAAACCTAAAGTGGTACAGAGGGAAAGCTATGATGAAATGACCTTTGGATAGAGTTTTGCTCTTGGAGCTTCTTACCACTTTCTCTTTTCCACATTTTACTGAATTGCATTGCTGTACACTTTGAGGAAAGTGGGATATTTAAATCTGATTCTATATTCATTCTCTGTAAGGTTGTAGACATGTCACTGAAGTTTCCCTTTGTCTTTTGTCAACAAATGAGAAAAATGTTTCCAAATCAGATGTTAAAATTCCAGGAGAATGCTTGAAATATGGGGTGGTGTTGATTCCACTTATATAATAATAGCTGTAGTCTTTTGTGTTGTCAATATTATAACTGTACCAAGAGCTTTCCACACTGTCTGGAACCGGGCAGTTGGTGGAGATGGAAGCTTTCACTGTCAAAGAAACTATTTTCCTGTGAATTGTCTCCAATTGCATCAAAAAGCTCCACTACATTGGGAATGACCAGGAGAAACCTCAGGAGGATATGGTCAGGCTGATGAGACAGTTGCTTTGCTCTCCTAGTAGTGGTAAAGGTATAAATCTAGGAATGCCAGTTCATCTGCTGTATGTCATTAAGCGCAAACAGGGTGATAAATGGGGATAGTAATAAGGAGAAGTCCCTTCTAAGATGGTCTCAGAAGCCTTCACAGAGACTCTTTCCTATAGAAAAAGGAAGCCTCTGCTTATATGCCTGCTTGCTTCTCTCTGACCTAGCTGGCTCCTATCAAAGCAAAAATCCTTTCCTTTGAATTTGAGCTGACTTGAACCTGGACTGAATCCCACTATGGTATTTGGGGGAATCCAGAAAGACGCTCCTTTTCCAAAGGAGGTCCATATAAGGCAATGGTATCCAGCCTCAAAGGATTGTGGTCAAGGGGAGATGGAGGGCTTCCTGGACTGGACACTGGCCATCATTAATCATGAATCAAGCCTTCATCTCCTAAGGACACTGGCCTTTTCTATATATATAGGTTGTTTAACCAAAGCTATACTTATGCTCTTGGGAAGGGGAATTGCTTATAGAGCACAGAGCACAGATTTCTCTTCCTGGTTTGACCTCTAATTATTAAGCTTTGGAAGAAGTAATTTATTTTTCATGGCACAATTCCTTAAAATTGAATATATATACATATATATATGTATATATATCTCCATGTTTTAATTCTATCTTTCCATTTATCACTACATTCCTGACTTTTGCCTTCTTTCACATGAATTCAATGACATCTCCTTCCTTCTGTTACCACTCACACATTCGTTCCCAGGTATCCTCTGGCTTATATATTTCTTCACCTAAACTTCTTATTTAAAAAATCTCATGGTACTTTCCTTCAGTTCCCTTTTCTTGCATATAGCCTCTCACTGAACATCTCTGTGTGCATCTCTGCTTTTTCTCTCCCATGCACACACACGTACATGAACTCGCCATATCCCAGTTCACTCTTGGTTCCCGGGGCTGGCATTTAGTCTTTAGCATAGTGTGACCAATGATTTTCTTGCTACCATGGGCATAACACAAAAGTGGGCTGGGACTAGATGGAAGATACTAGACTGTGGGAGGACTAACTGACAATATTGGGAGGAGGGTCCTCTCCTAAATATCTTCAGTTGGGGGCTAAGGATGTGCTGAGGCAGCAGGAGAGTGTGAAAAAGCAGGTCCAATGTCAGCAGTCTGAACTAGTGATCAGGATGCAGTAAAACCATAGTCAAGGTGCGTGGGGTGTGTGGAGGTGTTGCACTTGGGAGAGTGTTAAAAGGAAGCAGATGAAAAGTTAGAAATGATCATGAATTGGGTACTTATGGGTTATATGCTGTGTTCCACAATTTTTGTTGAATTTTTACAACAAAACTCTGAAGGAGATGATTGTTATCATGCAGATGAAGAAACTAAGGTTCAGAGAGGTTAGTAATTAACCATATTTGCACACAGTAAGTAGAGGATTTATGCCCACTTCTTCTTGGAGCAGCCATTTGAATATATTTGTTTTCATTTTGTATATTTCTGACCCCATTTCTATTTGGTATGTGCTAGAGAAGATGGGAGAAGAGAAATATCGTGCATTAGTCTTAGGAGATGGCCTTCTCTTGGCTTCAAAAGAAGCTGCAAAGCCTCTGCAGTTAAGAATGGAGGCTGATTGGAAACTCAGGGGCAGAGCTGATACCACCTGACCTGCCTCTTGAGAAATCTATATGCAGGTCAGGAAGCAACAGTTAGAACTGGACATGGAACAACAGACTAGTTCCAAATAGGAAAAGGAGTACGTCAAGGCTGTATATTGTCACCCTGCTTATTTAACTTATATGCAGAGTACATCATGAGAAACGCTGGACTGGAAGAAACACAAGCTGGAATCAAGATTGCTGGGAGAAATATCAATAACCTCAGATATGCAGATGACACCACACTTATGGCAGAAAGTGAAGAGGAACTAAAAAGCCGCTTGATGAAAGTGAAGGAGGAGAGTAAAAAGTTGGCCTAAAGCTCAACATCCAGAAAACGAAGATCATGGCATCCAGTCCCATCACTTCATGGGAAACAGATGGGGAAACAGTGGAAACAGTGGCAGACTTTAATTCTTGGGGGCTCCAAAATCACTGCAGATGGTGACTGCAGCCATGAAATTAAAAGACGCTTACTCCTTGGAAGAAAAGTTATGACCAAACTAGATAGTATATTCAAAAGCAGAGACATTACTCTGTCAACTAAGGTCTGTCTAGTCAAGGCTATGGTTTTTCCAGTATTCATGTGTGGATGTAAAGGTTGGACTGTGAAGAAGGCTGAGTGCTGCAGAATTGATGCTTTTGAACTGTGGTGTTGGAGAAGACTCTTGAGAGTCCTTTGGACTTCAAGGAGATCCAACCAGTCCATTCTGAAGGAGATCAACCCTGGGTGTTCTTTGGAAGGAATGATGCTAAAGCTGAAGCTCCAGTACTTTGGCCACCTCATGTGAAGAGCTGACTCATTGGAAAAGACTTTGATGCTGGGAGGGATTAGGGGCAGGAGGAGAAGGGGACGACCGAGGATGAAATGGCTGGATGGCATCACCGACTCGATGGATGTGAGTCTGAGTGAACTCCGGGAGTTGGTGATGGACAGGGAGGCCTGGCGAGCTGCGATTCATGGGGTTGCAAAGAGTCGGACCCGACTGAGCGACTGAACTGAACTGCAGCAATGATTGCTCAGTTTTGCTCCTGCCTTCCAGGCACATACTTCTTCAAAAGCAAAGCACTGTTTAAAAAACAAACAAACAAAAAGCCCTGACACAAGTCTTTTGTTCATGCTTGGTCATGACTTCTAGGGATGGCAATGACTGGAGGTTGGAGCAGGCATGTGTAGAACGACAGTGAAACCAGAATATCGAGGAAAGTATAAGTTAGTGATTCCCTGTGTTCTTGCGGCAAAGGAAAGACAAGCATTGCTTTGGAGCTCTCCTTGGTAGGAGTCTAACTCAATCAATGGAAAAGCTACCAAGCAATTATAATTTGTCCACGTGATGTCAAGGAACTGATTCAAACTATTTTTGACTCAACCTGGCAAAGATATTCACTGTTCTGGCATCAGAAATAAATCCATTGCCTATAAGGCAGGGGAGTTGGGGGAAGAATGGATACATGTATATGTATGGCTGAGTCCTTTCCCTATTCACCTGAAACTGTCACAATATTGCTATTCGGTGATATCCCAATTAAAAAGTTAAAAAAAAAAAAAGGGGCTACCAAAAAATAAAAAGAAACAATTCTACCATTAAGCTGTTTCTTTATGTGTGTGTGTGTGTGTGTGTGTGTATTTAAATTCTACCTTTTAGGTAAATTTCTGAGCCTAAAGTTCAAAACATCAAGAAATGACAAGACAGCTCATGACCTAGATGTTTGAGTTAGATACAGTGGCTGAATAGAACTTTGTGTCATCTTCCCTGGGGAAAGACTTAGAGTGTTTTGGGCATGGGTAAAGTTGGTATTTGATGAATGAAAGAGAAGGATAGACTGTAAAAGAATGCTTTGTGCCCACCTAATGATCCTCTTCTTCCAAGGCCCATAAATAGACTACAACTGAATTCTAAGTCATGTAGAATTCTAGTCATGTAATCCCTTTCCTTTCCAACTTGATGAAGATGAGCAGTGTGATCTTGGAAGCCAAGTTTAAGAGAGGTTACAAGAAGGAAAGAGCCAAGATCCCCAAACCACTACCGAAGAAGAGTCTGTCATCAATCAAAAACTTGTTTTGGATTTTGAGTGAGTAAAAAGTAGACTTCTCTCATATTTGAGCCATTTCTTTAGAGCAGATATATTTATGTGTTTTATATCAGACCTCCATATAGAGCTAAGCTCTCAAGTTTAATATGAGTCCTGGAAAGTAGAAGTCTACAGCAGGAACACCATCTATAGCACACCTAGCTGGTTTTACAGACTGGTTCTGTCTCATCCAGGATCCATCATAGAAAATTACGACTGAGGTCTTTGGGGCCTTCATCACTGCTTTTTATATTCTTTGTGCTCTATGGATACTGCCTTACTTTAAACACAGAGTAACAAAACTATGTGATCAAATTTCCTCTAGGACACACAGCCTGCTCTCCGCAGGAAGTCACAGCTCTCTTGAAGGCACAGTCAGTTCTCTTGGCAGCTCTGTGTTCAACTGTGTTCTCAGGCTACATGTGTTGGAAAGATATTATCCCCAGTAAACCTCAGAGTAAAAACCTAANTGGGGCTACCAAAAAATAAAAAGAAACAATTCTACCATTAAGCTGTTTCTTTATGTGTGTGTGTGTGTGTGTGTGTGTATTTAAATTCTACCTTTTAGGTAAATTTCTGAGCCTAAAGTTCAAAACATCAAGAAATGACAAGACAGCTCATGACCTAGATGTTTGAGTTAGATACAGTGGCTGAATAGAACTTTGTGTCATCTTCCCTGGGGAAAGACTTAGAGTGTTTTGGGCATGGGTAAAGTTGGTATTTGATGAATGAAAGAGAAGGATAGACTGTAAAAGAATGCTTTGTGCCCACCTAATGATCCTCTTCTTCCAAGGCCCATAAATAGACTACAACTGAATTCTAAGTCATGTAGAATTCTAGTCATGTAATCCCTTTCCTTTCCAACTTGATGAAGATGAGCAGTGTGATCTTGGAAGCCAAGTTTAAGAGAGGTTACAAGAAGGAAAGAGCCAAGATCCCCAAACCACTACCGAAGAAGAGTCTGTCATCAATCAAAAACTTGTTTTGGATTTTGAGTGAGTAAAAAGTAGACTTCTCTCATATTTGAGCCATTTCTTTAGAGCAGATATATTTATGTGTTTTATATCAGACCTCCATATAGAGCTAAGCTCTCAAGTTTAATATGAGTCCTGGAAAGTAGAAGTCTACAGCAGGAACACCATCTATAGCACACCTAGCTGGTTTTACAGACTGGTTCTGTCTCATCCAGGATCCATCATAGAAAATTACGACTGAGGTCTTTGGGGCCTTCATCACTGCTTTTTATATTCTTTGTGCTCTATGGATACTGCCTTACTTTAAACACAGAGTAACAAAACTATGTGATCAAATTTCCTCTAGGACACACAGCCTGCTCTCCGCAGGAAGTCACAGCTCTCTTGAAGGCACAGTCAGTTCTCTTGGCAGCTCTGTGTTCAACTGTGTTCTCAGGCTACATGTGTTGGAAAGATATTATCCCCAGTAAACCTCAGAGTAAAAACCTAACGCGAATTTGTTCTGCATTTTTGGAAGATGCTTTTCTCTTCCAATACTTCCCTAAAGCTAAAGCCTCCTGGGAAGGGAATCTGCAAAGAATTCATTTCTATCTAGATGAGAGCTGTCCAGTAGAAATTGTGAGCCACAAATGTAATTTTACATTTTAAAGCAGTAACTTTTATAAACATGTGGAATTAACATTAATAATATACTCAATTTAACCCAATGCATCCAAAATATTATTTCTACATATTATCTATCTGTCTGTCTATCTTTCTTCAGGTATTTTTGATGTAAATTTTGCAAAGAACCTGAAAGGCAAGCAAAATATGGTTGGACAGTGTTTGGTGTCAGATACTCTGGCTATGTCCACCTAACTGCAATGTAGCTTTGGGAAACCTCTCTGAGTCTCTGTTTTCTCAACTCTAAACCGAAGATACTGCTATTATTCTCTAGAGATGTTGTGAGGAATGACAGACATAGTCCCTATAATGGACGGAGTACAGTGCCTGGCAGGATCAAAAAAGCTCACACATGTCACTTTAAGAAATTTCATCTTTCAGGCAACAGGGAGCCAGTGAGGACTGAAAATAAAGAGTGATTCAATCAGATTTTCCATATATAAGGCAACTACTAGGGAAAAAAACTGAAAATATTTCATTTTTCTTATAGTTGAGCTTTGTCCCAGAGGATGTGTTTGCTTCAGAATCTTTTCTTTGCATAAAAAAGAAAAGAATCTTGGCTAAGCTTCGGACTGAGTTTTTTTATATACCCAGAGATATCTTTGAATGAATAAGACTGAACATATCATTAGGCACTTCTACATCTTGCATTTAGGAATATAAACTTATCTTAGGATAATGCACACAGTAATATAACAGGTATTAGTTAGAATATAACTTTATGACTCTTTTTGTTGTTGCTTTATCTCCAGTGGGTTTCAATATATTATCCTGGACCTCCCTCATGAGAGATATGATGACTCCAGACCAGATGGCTCCAGGCCAAATGGTTCTCATGGCTTTGTCCTTTCAGTCCCATAATCTCTCTGGGAAACAGTGTGAGATTAAATTGGAAGATAATTGAAAAAGCTGAAATTGATAACTGAAAGATACCAATTAAATGGATTCATTTTCAGAATGATCTCGCCAGGAAAACTCTAGTTGAAACCCTCATTTGCACTTTGGCAAAAATCATAACAAATGAGTATGTCTCTTCATTCGAATGAGCTTATTCTTTTCCAGACCTTAAACTTGGAGAAATTTACTAGCTCCAGTGACGTATGTCATAAAGTACTAGGGGAATCTGACTCAGAACCTTCTCTATACTGTATGTAGCAACAAGGGACATTCCAAGCCTAAAGAAAAGGATACACATGATCTGCTCAATTTATTGACACTGATATGTACAGAAAGGATATAGAAAATGCCAGTTGATCCAGGGAGAATGGAAAATGTGACAATGCCACTATACACTAGTTGGAGAGACAGTCTTCATGCATTAATTCACAGACTAACTAAGAACCTGCAACACAATGATAACTGAGTATACTATCACAGCATTTGTAACTTGTCTGCTTAACTCAATTAGATAAATTTAATGGGATCTTAGAAAACATTGTTGAAATCTGAAATGTCTGCCCACAGATAATCAATGAACCCCAGGCAAGATGTATTAGGACTAAAACAGATCACTAAGATTTTAACTATACAAATTCAGATTAGGCATGTAAAAGAAATGTAAATGCATAATATATAAAGTGCTATGTAAATTAGAGGGGTTACTATTAAATAACTCCTTAGTGACAGTACTTCACAATGAATGCTTTCCTATGGGAAAAGATTTGAACCATCTGATGTTTTGCATAGTAAACCTTAGCAGAATCTGAGAGTTGTGCAGACTTCAGAAGCCACAGCGCATCACAGGATTCCAAATTTCTTTATAATAGTAATAGTTTTTGCCTCCATTCTTCTCAGTCAGTTCATTTAAGTTCAGTTCAGTCGCTCAGTCGTGTCTGACTCTTTGCAATCCCATGAATCGCAGTGTGCCAGGCTTCCCTGTCCATCACCAACTCCCGGAGTTCACTCAGACTCATGTCCATCGAGTCCGTGATGCCATCCAGCCATCTCATCCTCTGTCGACCCCTTCTCCTCCTGCCCCCAGTCCCTCCCAGCATCAGAGTCTTTTCCTATGAGTCAACTCTTTGCATGAGTTGGCCAAAGTACTGGAGTTTCAGCTTTAGCATCAGTCCCTCCAAAGAAATCCCAGGGTTGATCTCCTTCAGAATGGACTGGTTGGATCTCCTTGCAGTCCAAGGGACTCTAAAGAGTCTTCTCCAACACCACAGTTCAAAAGCATCAATTCTTCGGCACTCAGCCTTCTTCACTGTCCAACTCTCATATCCATACATGACCACTGGAAAAACCATAGCCTTGACTAGACAGGCCTTAGTTGGCAAAGTAATGTCTCTGCTTTTAAATATGCTATCTAGGTTAGTCATAACTTTTCTTCCAAGGAGTAGGCGTCTTTTAATTTCATGGCTGCAATCACCATCTGCAATGATTTTGGAGCCCAAAAATATAAAGTCTGACACTGTTTCCACTGTTTCCCCATCTATTTCCCATGAAGTGATAGGACCGGATGCCATGATCTTCGTTTTCTGAATGTTGAACTTTAAGCCAACTTTTTCATTCTCCCCTTTCACTTTCATCAAGAGGCTTTTTAGTTCCTCTTCACTTTCTGCCATAAGGGTAGTATAATCTGCATATCTGAGGTTATTGATATTTCTCCCAGCAATCTTGATTCCAGCTTGTGTTTCTTCCAGCCCAGAGTTTCTCATGATGTACTCTGCATAGAAGTTAAATAAGCAGGGTGACAATATACAGCCTTGACGTACTCCTTTTCCTATTTGGAACCAGTCTGTTGTTCCATGTCCAGTTCTAACTGCTGCTTCCTGACCTGCATACAGATTTCTCAAGAGGCAGGTCAGGTGGTCTGGTATTCCCATCTCTTTCAGAATTTTCCACAGT
>SJYX01011330.1:150643-166026 GCA_006410675.1 Oreotragus oreotragus | reverse complement strand
TTGGAGAATTTTGAGCATTACTCTACTAGCATGTGAGATGAATGCAATTGTGTGGTAGTTTGAGCATTCTTTGGCATTGTCTTTCTTTGGAATTGGAATGAAAACTGATCTTTTCCAGTCCTGTGGCCACTGCTGAGTTTTCCAAATTTGCTGGCATATTGAGTGCAGCACTTTCACAGCATCATCTTTCAAGAATTGAAATAGCTCAACTGGAATTCCATCACCTCCACTAGCTTTGTTCGTAGTAAAGCTTTCTAAAGCCCACTTGACTTCACATTCCAGGATGTCTGACTCTAGATGAGTGATCACACCATCGTGATTATCCAGGTCGTGACGATCTTTTTTGTACAGTTCTTCTGTGTATCCTTGCCACCTCTTCTTAATATCTTCTGCTTCTGTTAGATCCCTATCATTTCTGTCCTTTATTGAGCCCATCTTTGCATGAAATGTTCCCTTGGTATCTCTAATTTTCTTGAAGAGATCTCCAGTCTTTCCCATTCTGTTGTTTTCCTCTATTTCTTTGCATTGATTGCTGAAGAAGGCTTTCTTATCACTTCTTGGTATTATGAAATTATACCATCTCTGTCTATTTTAAGCTTCAGACCCCAAATTTCTTCAGAAAATGAGAGAACTCATTCTGTTACAGTTAATCCTTGAAAAGTAATTTGAAATTGTTCCAGGAACAGAAATATTCATGTATTCAAAGAGGTAGTTTAATGAAAATAATGATTTCACTTGCCAACATTATGAACACAAGATATTTTCTTATTTCCAGTAAAGGTTTATGAAAATATTAATGTACTTTCTGAAAATGGGGTTTCTAATGGAATCATCATGTTGTCTTGACTCCCTAGGATATCCTGAATGTGAGGATAATTCATATTCATGGTCCATCTGCCTACAGCATGAGAGAAATCATTCTGGAACTAAAATAAGCTATCTTTATTCAAAATGGAAATCAGAAACAAAATTTTTACATAATAACACCTATTGCCAATAATTCACCAATTAAAAACTCTAAAGCTCAGTTGCTCTTTGCAACCCCATGGACTGTAGCCCACCAGGTTCCTCTGTCCATGGGACTCTCCAGGCAAGAATACTGGAGTGGGTTACCACTTCCTTCTTCAAAAAACTCTAAACTTCTACGTATAAGATGCCATCCTTGAAACCAAGGAACTGACCACAAAATACCTGTATTTTCTAGGTCATCCTACCTGAAAGATAAAAATTAGGAAACACCACAGTTTTTCTGGTTCTGACCACTAGCACTTTGGAGGAACTTCAAACATTTCTCAAATTCCTCTCAGACATTTCTAGAAGTCCCTCACGTGAGTGGCAGGCTTTGTGTACTGAGCGTCTGGGCTACCATGTTTTGCATGTTCTTCTCCTCCTCTCCAGAGCCAAGTCACGGAGCTGAGGTCTCCCACCTCCACCTGTGCCCATGGCCCACAGAGAAACTCTAGTCCTCAATATTATAGAAGGCACACCCTGATTCCAGCACTCAAGTCAACAAAAGCTGAAATTTTCAACATACTTAAGAGATGTCACTAAAGCAACTGTCTGTAGTTTTAGCTTGTCTTGATTTTTTTCTAGTTTATCCTAAGTCTCAAGCAAAAGCCTGGGGTTGCTGAGAGTCTGTGATACAAATAGAGAATCATCACTGCACATGGCAAGAACCGGGTGTTATCTTAGTTTCTTTTTTCTTAGGGCAAGTTCTTTCCCAAGGGTCTTGGTCACTTCTGCAAACTGACAGCTAAGGACCCTGACAGTTTGATCTCTAGATAGGCCTGATTTCTAATGAGAGCACAGTTTCCAATCCAGCTTGGCCCTTATTAACCATACAATCCTACCTGCCTTCAGAGGCCGTAGAGTCTAGAGGAGATAGGCACACAGACTGACCAATTATTCCAATGTACTGTGCTAAGTGATACAGTGGAAGAGTATCATAAAAATCATTTAACTAAATCTGCAAATTCCTGATCGACTCCCTGGGAGGCAGAATGCCCAAGTTGAAGCATGAATGCGTTACATTTTCATTTCACTTTCAGTGATGCCAAGTTCTCCTTCCCAATCAAGATGAATTAGAGAAATATGAGAAATTACAATAGAGCCCCAGGGGCTCCAGTTTCTGGAAAAGGTTTGTGATAGCCATAGCCTGGGAAAGGCTGATAAAGCCACTTCAGGACAAACTCCTAGTAGCTGCTATGGAAACGATTTCCTCAAATCTTTAGCTGAACAACCCAGGCTGGTCTTGAAGTTTAGGGGAGCTCTCTGGACCACTGGCACACTGCACTGAGAAGGACACCCATGAAACATGAGGAGCTTGGTTAGCAGGACCTCCATGAGTGCAGAGTAACAAGAGACAACAGATGTCACATATTTTCTCTCCCTGTCTAATTTCTGAATAAGTTTCAAATCACACATTTTCTATGAGATTTGTTGGCCAAATGTTGTCTCTAATATTTCCCCAAGACTTTCTTAACAATTGATTCAATAGTCAGCAACAAACTCAAGGCCCGAGTAGTTTTATTTGAGAAGGAGACAGTTTCTGGTATTTGATGGAGTAGATCTTTATTTCAGAGGTAATCCAGTTAAAAACAAATGGTATGATGACCCCCAGAAATGTAACTACATATAAATATATTTTTCTATGAGCAGTTCTAAAGTGAATATTCGCAAACATTTTTCCTTGTGGGAGGATTAGACTAAGTTTTGGTTCTATCCACATAGGATTGAAGAGGAAGGTTTGAAGTATGGAGCTCAGGCTTGGTCTAAGACATGAACAGATGACATCATCTCTAAAACTCAATGTGAAACACTTGTGGAGGCGAATCTTCAGAAGCAAAACTAAGGAACAAAGCACTGTGGACTCCTTTGTACATCTTCAAACTGAGCTTTACCCTGGTTTTCATTAGAATTCTGGTTCTTGTTTTTACCTTTTAAAAACTACACATGCACACACAATATCATTCACACAGAGCCTGGCAGAGTAGTGAGCAATGTCTAGTCTCCAAAAGGCATTCTGTTAAAAACAGACAGAGGCAATCCAGCTCAGGACACAGCATATAGAGAAGTCACTGTGTTAGTCGACTCAGCCGCCTGGGAGCGTTTCCATTGCTCAGGAAGAGGTGGCAGAGAAAAGAGAGGGTTCCCCAAAGATGGAAGGCTCATTATTTTACTTTTTTTGCAAGATCATCACTCTCAGTGTTGCAAGAGTATGGTTTGACATGAGCTACCCGTCCATTAGTCACCTCCTGTTAGCTGTCACCCAGCTCACGGAATGGAAAGAACACTAGGGCACTGGGTCTAAATTGGCTGAGGGGATAGGAAACATGGAATGGTCATAAGTGGAAAATATTCAGGTTCAAAACAAGTTTGTAGAGAGAAACCATACAGGAATCTGTGTGAGGCAGCCTAGAAATGTTTACATAGAAAGCAGCAAAGCTGGGGGGAAAGAGGTCAAAGTCCAAGCTCACGGATACCTTCAAACCTAAAGAGGAATTTCAGCAATTAGCTGTTTAGCAAGTGTCTGGGGGGCCAGGAGTGGGAAGTTTTATAGTCCTAGTTAGGAAATAGATATAGAGGATTTCTAATCTGCAGAATGAAAAATTAAAACTGAAATAGTAAGGTCATGTTAAACAAGATAGTTTGAACTGATATCTAAGGAATAAATCAAAATAAAGTATAACAGCAATGAAGTGTTTCTTTGAACTCAGACCCTATGATTTCATTCTTGTTTCCTTTATTTTACTCCTGAAATCAAAGGGGTGATTTTTCTTCTCAAGTCAGAAAGAAAAAAAATAAATAACAGAGAAATACACGAGAGAGAAAATGTGCTATGGAGATGTTTTTAGAAACAGGGCAAAGGAAGAAAAAACTCTCTCCTAATAAATTGCTCTAAAGAAATGTCGTCATAATATTGTAATAAAAACAGATGTCTTTTTAAAGTTCTGGCTTGGAATAATTAGCATAATGGTTAACACTTGATAGGTCAAAACAAACTAAAGGGGTAGGTGCTACTTTGGTCCCCTTTCACAAGGAGGAAAGTGAAGTTAAACAACCTCCTTGGGATCACACAGTTCATAAAGAAGCAGCTGGGGTTTGAACCCAGGTCTATCTCACCTAAAAGTACATGCAATTAACCAGGAGCATAAAGAGTCACTCAAAGTCAATGCCTCTTAATTTCATTTGAACTGTCCTGAACTTGCCTTAGCAATGATACAATAACATTTTGGGAAACACAATGAAGAAAAGTTTTTGCTGAAACTGCAAAACAACCTTCCTACATGAGATAACATTTTAAATCTTTGAGACACTGGCTGCTAGAAGCGATGCTCATTAACGAATGATGGGTGAGACAGTATGCCAGCCAAGCAAATGTCACTCTCCTGTCTAGTACCCCAGTACTCTGTGACAACACTTATAGCCTTCATTCCAGNCCCCAGAAATGTAACTACATATAAATATATTTTTCTATGAGCAGTTCTAAAGTGAATATTCGCAAACATTTTTCCTTGTGGGAGGATTAGACTAAGTTTTGGTTCTATCCACATAGGATTGAAGAGGAAGGTTTGAAGTATGGAGCTCAGGCTTGGTCTAAGACATGAACAGATGACATCATCTCTAAAACTCAATGTGAAACACTTGTGGAGGCGAATCTTCAGAAGCAAAACTAAGGAACAAAGCACTGTGGACTCCTTTGTACATCTTCAAACTGAGCTTTACCCTGGTTTTCATTAGAATTCTGGTTCTTGTTTTTACCTTTTAAAAACTACACATGCACACACAATATCATTCACACAGAGCCTGGCAGAGTAGTGAGCAATGTCTAGTCTCCAAAAGGCATTCTGTTAAAAACAGACAGAGGCAATCCAGCTCAGGACACAGCATATAGAGAAGTCACTGTGTTAGTCGACTCAGCCGCCTGGGAGCGTTTCCATTGCTCAGGAAGAGGTGGCAGAGAAAAGAGAGGGTTCCCCAAAGATGGAAGGCTCATTATTTTACTTTTTTTGCAAGATCATCACTCTCAGTGTTGCAAGAGTATGGTTTGACATGAGCTACCCGTCCATTAGTCACCTCCTGTTAGCTGTCACCCAGCTCACGGAATGGAAAGAACACTAGGGCACTGGGTCTAAATTGGCTGAGGGGATAGGAAACATGGAATGGTCATAAGTGGAAAATATTCAGGTTCAAAACAAGTTTGTAGAGAGAAACCATACAGGAATCTGTGTGAGGCAGCCTAGAAATGTTTACATAGAAAGCAGCAAAGCTGGGGGGAAAGAGGTCAAAGTCCAAGCTCACGGATACCTTCAAACCTAAAGAGGAATTTCAGCAATTAGCTGTTTAGCAAGTGTCTGGGGGGCCAGGAGTGGGAAGTTTTATAGTCCTAGTTAGGAAATAGATATAGAGGATTTCTAATCTGCAGAATGAAAAATTAAAACTGAAATAGTAAGGTCATGTTAAACAAGATAGTTTGAACTGATATCTAAGGAATAAATCAAAATAAAGTATAACAGCAATGAAGTGTTTCTTTGAACTCAGACCCTATGATTTCATTCTTGTTTCCTTTATTTTACTCCTGAAATCAAAGGGGTGATTTTTCTTCTCAAGTCAGAAAGAAAAAAAATAAATAACAGAGAAATACACGAGAGAGAAAATGTGCTATGGAGATGTTTTTAGAAACAGGGCAAAGGAAGAAAAAACTCTCTCCTAATAAATTGCTCTAAAGAAATGTCGTCATAATATTGTAATAAAAACAGATGTCTTTTTAAAGTTCTGGCTTGGAATAATTAGCATAATGGTTAACATTTGATAGGTCAAAACAAACTAAAGGGGTAGGTGCTACTTTGGTCCCCTTTCACAAGGAGGAAAGTGAAGTTAAACAACCTCCTTGGGATCACACAGTTCATAAAGAAGCAGCTGGGGTTTGAACCCAGGTCTATCTCACCTAAAAGTACATGCAATTAACCAGGAGCATAAAGAGTCACTCAAAGTCAATGCCTCTTAATTTCATTTGAACTGTCCTGAACTTGCCTTAGCAATGATACAATAACATTTTGGGAAACACAATGAAGAAAAGTTTTTGCTGAAACTGCAAAACAACCTTCCTACATGAGATAACATTTTAAATCTTTGAGACACTGGCTGCTAGAAGCGATGCTCATTAACGAATGATGGGTGAGACAGTATGCCAGCCAAGCAAATGTCACTCTCCTGTCTAGTACCCCAGTACTCTGTGACAACACTTATAGCCTTCATTCCAGGGCTTGACACAGCATGGGCTGCACAGTAGATATACAACACACACTTTGTTTTCAGTAGTTATTTTTGAACTGAAATGAACATCTTCCATCAAGTACTGGCTCAAGGGTAGCCTGACCTCCATGAAACCATTATCATAGTCATGACAGTCACACCTGTCTCAGGTCATTTAGGCTCTTTCCCACTTGGCCCTTTGCTCGCTCTAACTTATCTCACAAAGCTTAACTGAGAATTACATGAGATTCATGTAAATAAAAATGTTCTGGAAGATACAAATTTCTATGTTAATTTAAGCATTATTATTAACACTGTCTCTATCATCACACCCTCGGCAGTTATACTTGTGAATCTATATTAAACATCCACTGAGGCATACTGTTGGCTAAACAAATAACACTTGATTTAATTTCACAACAACGTGCATAGGTAGTTCACTCGGCCCTGCTTTCACCAATAGAGAATGTAAAAAGTAGAGAAGATGTGAAAGGTTAGCTGCAATATAACAAATCAAGACCTACTTGTGAAAGTAGGTTTCATAAGCAAGATTTCCTCCTGTGGATTGTCCTTGAGACTGGTCTTTATGTTTATCCTATTTAGTATTCTCTTCCAACTCTGTGGTAGAGTTAGAGTTCCAGATTTTTGAAGTTAGAGTCTCCAGATCTTTGAAGTTAGGTGTGGCTAAGTGGCCAATGAAAACAACAGGTACCAGGACAGGCAGAGGCACAGAGTGAGTGGAAGTGGCATGTGTCACATCAGGTGAAAACCTTAAAGAGCCACTGTGTGGATTTCCACTGTGCCGACCACTGTCAGAATGATAGACGATGCTCCATAGTGTGGAGCCGCCATAAGCCTGTGCCCCTGACATTCAGCAGGTGGAGAAGAACCCCCGGTTGACCATAATGATCATAAAGCACAAGGGAGGAGTAAGTCTTGGTTGTTTATCACCAGAGGCTTAAGGGTTTGTTATATTATAGCTAACCTAGTCTCTCCTGGATTGTATAAAAATCCAGCTGTTTTCTGGACATGGTCACTGTTGAATGGAACAATAGGAAACCGGAAAGGTGGTTGGATCTCATTAGGGATAATAAGCTTTTCTCAAGCTTCCCTTAGGAACATTGCACCAAATGAAAATGAGTACCCTTCAGGAAACCTAAATGCATATTGCAAACAAGGATCCACAAGTGCTTTACAAATTACAAATCATTCTGCAAATACCAGTTACAACAATATATCTGCCTCACCCACAATTGTAGCCATGATACTGTTTTCCTGTTTTGTAAGTCCATAATACTTACTCAGCGCCCACTAGAGAAATGTACTCATTTACACTGTATGTGGGCAATTCAGAGATCAGAGACAACTTTGCTAATCTATGTGGCAAACCAAATACACATGGGGAACACTAAGGTCACTTGGCAGAATACGTACAGCTTTAAATGAGTGCTTCTCTGTTATCCTGTTTACTATTCATAACCTCCAGAAATATTATAGGAGAGACCAGCTCTACTCCCTCTACACCATGAGCAGAGAAAGAGGAATACAATGTGGGGTTAGTGGTTTGCTTACGAATGGACAGAGCCGCCCGCCACTGGGCAATTCTCATTGCCTCCTCCCTTTGCTCCTCTTGGCACCAGGACAGGGAGAGGCGCACAGCCTCTGTAATTGCTTTGTTTATGCCAACCCTTTTATGAGGAATAAACTTGAGACTTAGCAAAATATTGTTAGCTTGGAATGCTACATTTTTAAAAAACTTCCTAATCCTCACATCTCCAAGATTAAGAAATTAAGAGAATATTTTCTAAATGGCAACGCAGCTTACTAAAAAATATTTAATTTTTAAGTCCTTAAAATTCAAGAAAAGATAAGCAATGATAATATAAATGCTTCTTCTTACCACCTAGAGGGAAAAGGCTTGCTTGGCATGGCTAGCCGTGGTTAGAAAGAACAGCCACATTAGATTGTGGTTCTTACCTATGGTTTCTGGCAAAAATAAAGTCTGGACTTAGTCTCTGGAGGCAGAAGTTGGAACTTGGTCTTTAATTTCTGGTCAGTTACTATTGCTACCAAACAAGGAGAAGCAAGATTTCCTCCTGTGGATTGCTCTTGGGACTGGCCTTTCTGTTTATCCTGTTTAAAGAATCTCCTCTATAATAAGTTTTCAGAGCTTCTTGCATGCTGTGAGCTGTTTCTCAAAAAAGCACACCTTTCCTACAGAGCACAAGGCAAAGAGTCTCTAGATAAGGTACAGTCATGCTGCATCTGTCAGAGTCCAAGCTTGTCAAAATGTTAAATGATGCCCCTGGCTGAGTCTCATCTCAGGCCAGTACCACTTTCTCAGAGTCATTCATCTAGGAGGAACGTACCCTCCCTGATTTTCTAACCATTTTCCTCCTGACAGTAAGTTTTCACAGGTACCAACCACCCTCTTCCTTTCCTGATCCAAATCATTCCTTCCTTTGGTTACTTTTCTCTGGTTCTCTCTTGAGCTGATTTTATTTCACTCTACTCCATTCCATTGTGTGCCCTGATGCACGCGCAAGGTAAAGTCCATGTAGACAAAGTGATTGCATTTCTCTAAGAAATTCCAACTGAAAAGTTCTACCTGCAATGGATAGAATTAGGAATGAAATTATGCAGACATGCCACACCCTTTTCCTGAGATGCATTAATGATTCCTGGAAATATTTTGCCTACTTATACCTTTCTTTGTTCCCAGACGGATTCAGGGCAGCATCTTTGACAATAAAACTCATGCCTTCTTTGAGGTCTAGGGTAGCTTTTACTGCTGACATTTGTGAAAAGAAGTAGCATTTCTCACATTAGTGAGGCACCCTTCCAATCATATGTTGTTATACAGCAAAGAATTAATATATAACTTCAAAATGCTCCTGAAAACTTGTGTGAGTGACTTTGTTCTAGAAAAGTGATCTGTATCACAATCTATATCAGATTTTGAAAAATACCACATGTAAATGCTAAGTAAAATAAGAAAAAGAAGGTTCTACAGAGACACAGATGGGAGAAAGAGACAGGGTAACTGCTGCAGAAAATACACTTTGTCTAATGTTGTCTGAAGTTCTAGATTATTAAGACTGTCTGAATTCTGGTTGTTTCCTTGCCACTGTAGCTTGGAGAGGCTTGTTGAGATATCCACAGATCCATGTTGAATAAATATATCCCAAGGCTGGACCATTTGAGTTCAGTGAAGCCAGGAACTCAGGTCTGTAGCATTCAACTGTTTAGTAAATGAAGAGTGATGAACCCGCTTGGGGGTAAAGATCACTGGGATCGGTTTTTCTTGCTCTTTTGGGAGAAATAAACCAAAATACTTGATAAAACCACAACTGACTGGCTTTCTCTATGGTTTAGAACATGGATACCTCATTCCCAGAGTGCACCCAGTCATCCCTCAGTTGGACATAACATTTGACATTGCAAGTTCATTTTGCCACCATGAATTTTTCTCTGAAACTCTTAAGTACAGACAACGCCAGCAGGGAAAGTACCACAACACCCTTGTCAGCACTGGAAGAGATCTGGGAGTTTTTATCACTGCCTATTTTTTTCTTTCCCACATGTGATCACTGACTAGAGATGAAATAAGAACTTCTTAGGGTGGAGCAAGAGGAATGTCTAAGGATGCTTTTCCCTACAATTTTGTCTTTTATTTACTTTTTATAAATCTGCAGCCAGCTCAGAGGACTTCAGGGACCTTGAGACTAGAGCACAAGATCTTGACATACTACAAATAAAGGCAAAGGCAGCGAGTAATCTCAGCTCAGCACAGCTGAGAAGACAGGGGTCAAGCCTGGAAGTCATTAGATGAAAAGCTCAGAGCAAAAATGAAAATGAAAATACTGGCAGCTGGTATACCGCCAAAACCTCAGTAACTCATTCCTTGGGTCCTCTCTGTCCTTCCAGATCATCAGCTCTCACTCTGTATTCAGAGCTACAAAAGGACCCTTCTCTATGCAGAGATCATATGAAATCCTGGTACTTTCCAGAGTAGAATGTCATTCACCCTGATCTACCTACCTATTATCTTTGGGATACCTTCTGATGCCATACAAGCCCTAGTGATGCCTCGGTCTAGCCTACACAGGTCATGGTCCAAGGAATGAGACCCACTGTGGTCCCTCAAAAACCTCACTTAAGGACCACGTACTTATAACATACAAATCTCAAGATTTATGTGAAAGCCATTTATTAGCTCTGTGTGCAAATAATTCAGGGCTCCCCAGGTGACTCAATTGGAGATGGAAATACCAGACCACCTTACCTACCTCCTGAGAAATCTATGCAGGTCAAGAAGCAACAGTTAGAACCGGACATGGAAAAAAGGACTGGTTCCAAATCAGGAAAGGAGTACGTCAAGGCTGTATATTGTCACCCTGCTTATTTAACTTATATGCAGAGAACATCATGTGAAATGCTGGACTGGATGACTGACAAGCTGGAATCAAGATTGCCAGGAGAAATATCAATAACCTCAGATATGCAGATATGCAGATGACACCACCCTTATGGCAGAAAGTGAAGAGGAACTAAAGAGCCTCTTGAAGAAAGTGAAACAGGAGAGCGAAAAAGCTGGCCTAAAACTCAACATTCAAAAAATGAAGATCATGGCAAACAAATGGGGAAACAATGGACACAGTGACCGACCTTATTTTCTTGGGCTCCAGAATCACTGCAGATGGTGACTGCAGCCATGACATTAAAAGACCCTTGCTCCTTGGAAGGAAAGCTATGACCAACCTAGACAGCATATTAAAAAATAGAGACATTACTTTGCCAACAAAGGCCCATCTAGTTAAAGCTATGGTTTTTCTAGTAATTGTGTATGAATGTGAGAGTTGGGCCATAAAGAAGGCTGAGCACCAAAGAATTGATGCTTTTGAACTGTGGTGTTGAAGAAGACTCTTGAGAGTCCCTTGAACTACAAGGAGATGAAACCAGTCAATCCTAAAGGAAATCAGTCCTGAATATTCATTGGAAGCACTGATGCTGCAGCTCCAATACTTTGGCCACCTGATGCAGAGAAATGACTCATTGGAAAGACCCTGATGCTGGGAAAGATTAAAGGCAGGAGAAGAAGGAGACGACAGAGGATGAGACAGTTGGATAGCATCACTGACTTGATGGACATGAGTCTGAGCAAGCTCTGGGAGTTGATGATGGACAGGGAGGCCTGGTGAGCTGTGGTCCATGGGGTCTCAAAGAGTCAGACATGACTGAGTGACTGAACAGAACTCCCAGTTGACTCAGTGGTAAAGAATCTGCCTGCCAATGCAGGGGACATGAGTTCAATCTCTAGGGTGGGAAGATACCCTGGAGAGGGAAATGGCAACTCACTCCAGTATTCTTGCCTGGGAAATTCCATGGACAGGGTTGGACACAACCTAGCGACTAAATAGCCACCACAGCAGCAGTAGTGCAAATAAGTCACCATCCAGAGCAACAAAATCCCAATGAGAACCAATAGGGGAGGTTGTTTAAACAATCTGCAAAGAGTTAGTGAAGGTTGAGCAAGGATAAGGGGAAGTTTTCCTATTAGGACATGGAGGGGGGAAAGGGAAATTCCCTAAATTAAAAAAAAAAAAAAAGAAAGAAACAGCTCTAAAAAGACTGGCCAGTGTGATCTGACGCTGAAGCTGACACACAAACACTAAAAAATGGCAAACTCTTATTCCCAGAGGCCAGCTGGTGCCTGAGACCCAGCACTGGGGTTATTAGGCCATAGCTGGAGCTCTCCTGGCTCTGCTTCTCTCCCCAAAGGTCTCTTGCTACCCAATAGGCCAATAGTTGCTAAATCCAACAGAATGAGATAAATTATGTCAGCTTTCTCTCTGGGATTTTATGACTAGAGATTTGTAGAGACCTCACAAGGGATACTCTCAAATTAAATACTAGATTTACATCTACCCTTTTATAATTTTATACATTATCTCCTAAGTAGAATTCACCTGATCTTCAGGGGAAAGAAAAATGGCCTGAAAAATACTCAAAGACATGATGTAGTTAATAAGTGCTAAAAGTTTCAGCCTACACATTCCTTTTTAAATGAAGATTCCAGTGCAGCTGAAATAGGATGATTCCATTCTAACACATGTAAAGATATTTATCATAGTTGGCAGGACAGAATTGCTTCTTCTCAGTGAAATTATTTCATTCCTCTCTCAATGTTCATAAAAGTTGGATCTTTAAAAGGCTAAACTATAAAATATTGTCCCACAGCTGCACACCCAAAATAAGTCATCAAAATTCAAATGGAAACACACTGCCCCAGCTTGTTCATTGTAGTGAGTAAAGATATAACTAGCTGTAGCTGATGATATCTGACACTAAAGAATTACCCATCTAATACATAGCATCAGTGGGGTACTGGCTAGTACCACCTTTCTGGAGCTGATTACATGCATCTCTTTCCAATTCTGCATTCGGTGATCCAACTTGGCAATTGGAAATTGGCCATGATCAGAGTTTTTAGACAAAGAAATTGGCAAAATCCACAAATCATAAGTTTTCTGTCCTGTAGCCCTTCCCCCAAGCCATCTATTAAACATATACCAACATGCCATGGCACAGCTTTCTACTTTAATCATAGCTGAGCCTAATTTTTAAAAAGCAATCACATTTATCTGTTGTTGCCATTGTACCAATTCATACGTTGATTAAGAAGATAGGTACTAGCAACAAGATTGCAATTCAGAGAAGGCATGGAGGTAGGAGGATTCTCATGTGGGTGACATAAGAGTTATCCCTCAGTTTACTGGCAACAGCTAGCTGGTACCCTAGACTCATCAGCCAGCAAGTGAGAGGCTATGCCCAGGTTCAACTTCTCCCAGATCTGAGGGCTTAAGATCTCTAGATGGTAGGCAGCTGGCATTTTCAGAACTTCCCTTTAAACAGCTGGCACTCAATCTCAGGTTGCCAGAGGCTGAAGCCCAGATCCTCGTGTGTCCAGCTGTGCTCCAGTTCTTCTGCAGAGAGCATCTCTTATATGCAGGAAGCCAAGAGGGCGGGAACCCATGCATGCATTGGCCCTTCTGCCAGCCTGTATCAAATAATGCTGTTTACCTAGAGTTTTTGCATAATGATAGGGAAACAGACACAAGAATGCTGTAAAACCACAATTCCACAGAGTCTACATGGTCTATGTAAATGGTCTACATGGTGTCTATGTAAATAGATCTACCTTCCTATTTACATAAAAATTTACCTGTAAAGAAACCACCTAAACATAGGCTTCTTTTAAATTCTATTTGCCACACCTTTTTCTCCCCAACCTAGCAGTGCCTACAACATTGTTAACCAAGGTTAACTCTCTCTAATAAAAGAGTAAATGAGCATTCTTATATGACAGCTTTCAATAAGCAAAAGGAGAAAAAATTTAGTGTAGGACCCTGGGGTTAACATAAACAAAAAAGGAAATGGGTTCCAGTATTTGCCTGTAACACATTATGAGTTGGCAGAGGACAAACAACATTTTCTGTTCATGCAAAATAAGCATAGTGAGGAATCTCTTTGTAAGTGAAGACCAAAGTAATCTAGGCATTTGGTGTTACCAACACGTCCTTCATTTTCTTGCAAATAACACAACCACCCTGCCCCTGACACACACACCACAAATTCACAATCAAAGTTAAAAGAAATTTTAAAAAATGATGCAGATGTGAATTGTCATGTCAGTTATTTTGTTTGTAAAAATCTGTATTTGAAAAGAGAGATTAAAAAGAAAAATATAAAACAGAATTAATAAACTCCTGGAGTTCAGCCACAAAATATGATTGAGATTAGGAGAAGGGTGAAGCTGTGGTCAAGCTGTTGATGCAAAAGCTCTGCTTGCCTGTAACCAGATGTGAATCATAACATCTCCATGGAGATGAGTGGGCAAATGACCAATGGTATATTCACGTACACATTTAGAGAGTGAGAATTTCAACGGTTTATTGATTCCAAGTCAGGGGTTAAACAAGGAATCTTATCTAACATGAGACTCTAATGGATGCTTTAAATAATGCAGCCTGACTTTTTATTGCGCTGATCTCAAAAGGCTCCTTTATTTCTCTATAGCAGATGGTTTCAGAGTCTTTATTTAATTGTGATGTTATCTTCTCACTTAGCAAGTGAGAAGTATACCTTTAAACCTAAAAGCTAGCTTGCTATGCACAGTGTTTCAACATGTACCATTTCTTGTCTCACTGATTTTATGTCATAATTATTGTTACTGGTCTTCATTTATAAGTACTCAACTGGAAGTGAGATGATTGCACTTGACAACCTTTTAAATTTTATTATTGTGAGAAAGTATAATAAATGCTTCCCTGATGGCTCAGGTGGTAAAGAATCTGCCTGCAATGCAGGAGACCCAGTTTAATACCTGGATAGGGAAGATCCTCTGGAGGAGGAAATGGCAACCCACTCCAGTATTCTTGCCTGGAAAATTCCATGGACAGAGGAGCCTGGAGGGCTACAGTCCATATGGTCATAGATACTCACAAACAACTGAGCAACTAACACACACACACATAATAAATGCAGCTGGGAATATTATTTAATTATTTCAGTTCAGTTCAGTTGGTCAGTCGTGTCCGACTCTTTGCGACCCCATGAATCGCAGCACGCCAGGCCTCCCTGTCCATCACCATCTCCCAGAGTTCACTCAAACTCATGTCCATTGAGTCCGTGATGCCATCCAGCCATCTCATCCTCTGTCATCCCCTTCTCTTCCTGCCCCCAATCCCTCCCAGCATCAGAGTCTTCTCCAATGGGTCAACTCTTTGCATGAGGTAGCCAAAGTACTGGAGTTTCAGCTTTAGCATCATTCCTTCCAAAGAACACCCAGGACTGATCTCCTTTAGAATGGGCTGGTTGGATCTCCTTGCAGTCCAAGGGACTCTCAAGAGTCTTCTCCAACACCACAGTTCAAAAGCATCAATTCTTCACCGCTCAGCCTTCTTCACAGTCCAACTCTTACATCCATGCATGACCACTGGAAAAACCATAGCCTTGACTAGACGGACCTTTGTGGACAAAGTAATGTCTCTGCTTTTGAATATACTATCTAGGTTGGTCATAACTTTTCTTCCAAGGAGTAAGCGTCTTTTAATTTCATGGCTGCA
>SJYX01011330.1:132267-149199 GCA_006410675.1 Oreotragus oreotragus | reverse complement strand
GTACTCCTTTTCCTATTTGGAACCAGTCTGTTGCTCCATGTCCAGTTCTAACTGCTGCTTCCTGACCTGCACACAGATTTCTCAAGAGGCAGGTCAGGTGGTCTGGTATTCCCATCTCTCTCAGAATTTTCCACAGTTTATTGTGATCCACACAGTCAAAGGCTTTGGCATAGTCAATAAAGCAGAAATAGATGTTTTTCTGGAACTCTCTTGCTTTTTCCATGATCCAGCAGATGTTGGCAATTTGATTTCTGGTTCCTCTGCCTTTTCTAAAACCAGCTTGAACATCTGGAGGTTCATGGTTCACATATTGCTGAAGCCTGACTTGGAGAATTTTGAGCAGTACTTTACTAGCGTGTGAGATGAGTGCAATTGTGTGGTAGTCTGAGCATTCTTTGGCATTGCCTTTCTTTGGGATTGGAATGAAAACTGACCTTTTCCCATCCTGTGGCCACTGATGAGTTTTCCAAATTTGCTAGCATATTGAGTGCATCACTTTCACAGCATCATCTTTCAGGATTTTATATTTACTTGATATTATTTAATACCTTTAATTAATTCCAAGTCCTATTTGGTGCAATACAAGTAATACAAAGTATTATATTAATACCAAGTAAAACTAGGTGTCAGACAAGAAAGACAAAACCTCAAACCCTAGCATGTCACATATGGGTCTTGAGTGTCTTTTGATTTAAGACACATCATCAAGATAATGTGAATGATTGTTAAGGAACATGGGAGTTGATATTTTAAGGTGGAAATTATGAGAATCTTTGAGCAAGGGTGGAACTGAGATTAATGCTAAAAGTGCTAAAGCGATGAGATCCTTCACAGGTAAAGAAGCTACACTCTCTTTCCTCTTCCATTTTTCTATGTGTAACTAAACTCTTCAGAAATGTTCAAAATTATGTTAAGGGGTATTTTGAGATGGGCATTCTCATGTAATGCTCATGACACAATAAAATGGTACTTTTAAGGGAGGCAATTTGGCAGAATAAACCAAGAACTTTAAAAATGCTCAATTCTTTGTCCCAGTATTTCTCTATTAATAATTAGTCATGATATCAAACAAAACAAAACACCATACATTTCCAAGTACAAGGGAATGATTAAATAAATACATATAAGTAAGAATAAAATAGTGCATTTTTACAAAATGTTTTTTATGAAATATGTAATGTATTGAGAATATAGTTACAATAGTCTATCAAATGAAAAGACTGGTACAAGATCGTATATACATTATGTCCTCAATGTATAGATATACACACAAATATACACAGACAGATATAATAGACAAAACACTGAGAAGAAATTTGCCAGAGTATTTAAAGTGGTTATTTCAGGATGGGGGAGGGGAATAATGATGAATTGTATTTATTTTATTTATATTGCATTATACTTTCCAGTGGTTTACACTGAGCACTAGTTAATTTTTCCAGATTTACATTTTTAATGGCAAAAGATGATATAGAAATACTATATAACCATCAAGAAATATAAAAATGTATGAAGTAAAAGGGGCTTCCCTGGTGGCTCAGCTGGTAAAGAATCCTCCTGCAGTGCAGAAGATCCTGTTTCGATTCCTGGGTCGGGAAGATCCAATGGAGAAGGGGTATTCTACCCACTCCAGTATTCTTGGGCTTCCCCTTGGTGGCTCAGATGGTAAAGAATCCTCCTGCAGTGCAGGAGACCTGGGTTTGATCCCTGGGGTGGGAAGATCCCCTGGAGGAGGGCATGGCAGTCCACTCTAATATTCTCGCCTGGAGAATCTCCATGGACAGAGGAGCCTGATGGGCTACAGCCCGTGGAGTCGAAAAGAGTTGGACACGACTGAGCAACAAGCACAGCACAACATGAAGTAAGAGATGAAGATCCTTTCCCTATTGATTCTCCAGATGTGCCTGTTTAACAACAGGAAAGGTTTAATAGAGTTTATCTCTCCAGACTGTTTATGTCTGTAAGTAGATACACAAGTACAGACATATATGTACTTACATAATTATTTCATTAAAATATAACAATTATTTACTTTACATTAAATAAAATACTTTGGATAGTTCCTTGCTGTCATAGGGAAATATATCATCTTTAATTTAATTTTTAGAGCTTTCTTAGAGTCACAGCAAAATTGAGCAGAAAGTACAGAGTTCCCATGTACAATATCTCTGCCATCTCCTCCACCGCAGACAGCTTCCCCTATCGACATTACACATCAAAATGGTATATTTGTTACAATCAATGAAACTATATCAACACATCACCACCCGAAGTCCAGCGGTCACGTTCAGATCCATTTGTGTTATTGTGCCTTCTATGGATTTTGACAAACATATAATGACACACACATCCACCGTTACAGTATCACACAGCACAGAACAGTTCACTGCCCTAAAAGTTTTGGGCTGTATCTATTCATCCTTCCTCCCAGTCCCTAGCAACCACTGATGTCTTTATTGTGTCCATTGCTTTGCCTTTTCTAAGATGTCACATAGTTGAAATAACACAGTAGGTAGCCTTTTCAGATTGGTTTCTTTCACTTAGTAATACGAGTCTGAGTTCTTCTGTGTTTTTCTCATGGCTTGATAGAATATTCTATGTGCACCTGAGAAGAATGAATAGCCTGCTGTTGTTGGGTGGAGTGTTTTGTGTATGTCTCTTAGGTCCCAAATCTATGTCTTTTGATTAGTGAGTATCATTCCCCATTTATATTTAAAACTAATTAATAATAGGGAAGGCTTTACTATTGTCATTTGGGTCACTGTTTTCTGTGCATCTTATAGCTTTTTTTGCCCTTCCTTTCTTCTCTTAGTGCCTTTCACTGTGTTTTGTTGGGTTTTTTTTATATAGTGATATGCTTTGATTGGGGCTTCACAGGTGGTGCTAGAGGTAAAGAATCTGCCTGCCAATGCAGGAGAGGCAAGAGACATGATGCCTGGGTTGGGAAGATCCCCTGGACTAGGAAATGGCAACCCACTCCAGTATTCTTGCTGGAAAATTCCATGGACAGAGAAGACTGGTGAGCTATAGTCCATGGGGTTGCAAAAAGTTAGACATGACTGAGTACACACACAAGTACAAATACACACACACACACAGAGAACTGAATCACTTTGTTCTATGCCTAAAACTAACACAACATTGTAAATCAACTATGTTGTTGTTGCTGTTCAGTTACCGAGTTGTGTCCAACTCTTTGTGACCCCATGGAACACAGCTTCCCTGTCCCTCACCATCTCCCAGAATTTGCCCAAGTTCATGTCCATTGAATCGGTGCTGCCATCCAATCATCTCATCCTCTGTCTTCCCCTTCTGCCTTCAATCTTTCCCATTATCAGGGTCTTCTCCAGTGAATTGGCTCTTCACATTAGGTGGCCAAAGTATTGGAGCATCAGCATCAGCATCAGTCCTTGCAAAAATTATTCAGGGTTGATTTCCTTTAAGACTAACTGTTTTAATCTCCTTGCAGTCCAAAGGACTCTCAAGAGTCTCCTCCAGCACCACAGTTTGAAAAGCATCAATTCTTTGGTGCTCTGCCTTCTTTATTGTCCAGCTCTCACAACTATACTTCAATTAAAAAAACAGTCTGTTTGTATAATCAGACATGTAGTTAGCATAAACACACACACACACAGAGAACTGAATCACTTTGTTCTATGCCTAAAACTAACACAACATTGTAAATCAACTATGTTGTTGTTGCTGTTCAGTTACCGAGTTGTGTCCAACTCTTTGTGACCCCATGGAACACAGCTTCCCTGTCCCTCACCATCTCCCAGAATTTGCCCAAGTTCATGTCCATTGAATCGGTGCTGCCATCCAATCATCTCATCCTCTGTCTTCCCCTTCTGCCTTCAATCTTTCCCATTATCAGGGTCTTCTCCAGTGAATTGGCTCTTCACATTAGGTGGCCAAAGTATTGGAGCATCAGCATCAGCATCAGTCCTTGCAAAAATTATTCAGGGTTGATTTCCTTTAAGACTAACTGTTTTAATCTCCTTGCAGTCCAAAGGACTCTCAAGAGTCTCCTCCAGCACCACAGTTTGAAAAGCATCAATTCTTTGGTGCTCTGCCTTCTTTATTGTCCAGCTCTCACAACTATACTTCAATTAAAAAAACAGTCTGTTTGTATAATCAGACATGTAGTTAGCATATCAGATATTCGTTACCCTGATGCTTTTGAGTGATTTATGGGAGATGGGGAAGTGTCCAGTATTATTCCATCAATTGAAAACCAGACATGAGTGAGTGGCTTTTCAAAAATTCTGTAGCCATTTGTATTTCTTCACTTATTAATTATATGTTCATATTCTTGATCATTTCTTTTTTTTCTTTCAGATATGTAGTTTTAGTCATCAAACAAAATTGAAAATTAATAAACCATTTTCTCTAAGAAGGGTGGCAGTGACCATGATGTGAATAGCAAAGTCAGAGCTGGTAGGAAGATTCAGCCTTTAGTCCGATAGAGTTACTCTTTGGAATGTTCCCATTGTAGTCTGTGACCTAAGAAGCCTTCTTTGGTGAGAACTCAGCGGACTCATTCCTGGGCCTGGTTCATCATCTGATTATTTTAGGTGCCATTTAAGAAGTATAATGAGAGATGACCAGTGCATTTTCTTGGCAAAACTCTATTAGTCTTTGCCCTGCTTCATTCCGCATTCCAAGGCTAAATTTGCCTGTTACTCCAGGTGTTTCTTGACTTCCTGCTTTTGCATTCCAGTCCCCTGTAATGAAAAGGACATCTTTTTTGGGTGTTAGTTCTAAAAGGTCTTGTAGGTCTTCATAAAATCATTCAACTTCAGCTTCTTCAGCGTTACTGGCTGGGGCATAGACTTGAATTACCGTGACCCCTGTGATATTGAATGGTTTGCCTTGGAGATGAACAGAGATCATTCTGTCATTTTTGAGATTGCATCCAAGTACTGCACTTCAGACTCTTTTGTTGATTATGATGGCTATTCCATTTCTTCTGAGGGATTCCTGCCCTCAGTAGTAGATATAATGGTCATCTGAGTTAAATTCACCCATTCCAGTCCATTTTAGTTTGCTGATTCCTAGAATGCCGACATTCACTCTTGCCATCTCTTGTTTGACCACTTCCAGTCCTTGACTCATGGACCTGACATTCCAGGTTCCTATGCAATATTGCTCTTTACAGCATCGGACCTTGCTTCTGTCACCAGTCACATCCATAGCTGGGTATTGTTTTTGCTTTGGCTCCATCCCTTCATTCTTTCTAGAGTTTTTTCTCCACTGATCTCCAGTAGCATATTGGGCACCTACTGACCTGGGGAGTTCCTCTTTCAGTATCCTATCATTTTGCCTTTTCATAGTGTTCATGGGTTTCTCAAGGCAAGAATACTGAAGTGGTTTGCCATTTCCTTCTCCAGTGGACCACATTTTGTCAGACCTCTCCACCATGATCCATCTGTCTTGGGTTGCCCCGCGGGCATGGCTTAGTTTCACTGAGTTAGACAAGGCTGTGGTCCTAGTGTGATTAGATTGACTAGTTTTCTGTGAGTATGGTTTCAGCCCTGGGTGTTCTTTGGAAGGAATGATACTAAAGCTGAAACTCCAGTACTTTGGCCAACACATGTGAAGAGTTGACTCATTGGAAAAGACTCTGATGCTGGGAGGGATTGGGGGCAGGAGGAGAAGGGGACGACAGAGGATGAGATGGCTGGATGGCATCACTGACTCGATGGACATGAGTCTGAGTGAACTCCGGGAGTTGGTGATGGACAGGGAGGCCTGGCGTGCTGCGATTCATGGGGTCGCAAACAGTCGGACACGACTGAGCAACTGAACTGAACTGAATGAGAGATGAAAAACTGCAAAGGTAAGCTTCCCTGCTTGTTGCTCATGTTTAGTTACTCAGTTGTGTCTGACTCTTTGTGACCCCATGGACTGTAGCCTGCAAGCCTCCTCTGTCCATGAGATTTTGTAGGCAAGAACACGGCAGTGGGTTGCCATTTCCCCCTCCAGTGTATTTTCCCCACCCAGTAATCGAATCTAAGTCTCCTGTGTCTCCTGCGTTGCAGGCAGATTCTTTACCCACTGAGACATCAGGAAGCCCTGAGTGACCTTGAACATTATTTTTTTATATCTACTTTCTTCTCTTTCCCTTGTCCCATCATCAACAGAACTATCAGGGGCCACTTGCTTTGTCATAAGAATTTGAAGAAAATAATAAAATTTATTTTAATTTGGAATGACTTGAAACTTAGATACACTCAGATTTAGTTTAATCTATTTCTTGCTTAATTACTCAGCATATTGCAAAGGCAAAGGAAGACAAATCAAAACAAAATGCATTTCTGATTCATATGTGCACAGATATCAATGTGCTGAGATATATATGAAATGATGTTACTTTTCTCTTTCTAGTTTTATAACTTCCAGATCATTTTGGCCAAAATTAAATAAACCAAATCATTGATCATAATATAGACTTACAAATATCTCTACATACATGCATTCTTTAAGCAAACATGGGGTTGAGTCCAACTTTCCTCTTGATCATTATAGATTAGGAAGAAGTCATAAATTGGGTATAAATTGGAGAGAAGGCATTTAAATAGTCAAATTTTATATTAATATAAATAATATGTAACTTTATAAATTAGATAATCAAATATTTAAATATTGTGGCTTATCCAAAACTCTCTAATTTCTCTCAAATAGACTACAATAAAACAAGATTAGTCACAGGACTGTTATTTTTCACAACTACCAAAATGCCGTCAATTACTAAAGGATTTATTCTCAAACAGAAAAGCACAATGTTGTAATTTTACAATTTCATGATCTTGAAAGCAGACACTAGACAATATTATAAATCACTGCCAAGTGGTGAGAAGGGAATGAGGAAAAGGATAAGATAAAGTGATAATCCTCAAAAACTTATGACAAATGAAAGGTATATTAGCCACATTATTTCCTCTTAAAATGTTTGTTCTGAATACTAGCACCCTGTTTACCCATGGCCAACACACCATGAAAAGACAATCTTTGCCTAAACTACTGCACATTCTGTCTATATGACTCATATTCCCAGACATTAATTGATTTTGAAGTAGCTGGATTTTCCCCTCTAATTTCAAAATCAATTTGGCAAAAACTGGAAAACTATAATAAAAAGCAGAGGAAGATACTCCCAAAACTACATAAAATACACTTGGCAATTAGCTTGGGTTATTCATGATAAAAGCCTCAGAAAAATTAGCCTTTGTATTATGAAAAACACTTGGAAAATATTTTTGAAATTTTGGTGACACCCCGTTCTTCGTGAAAAAAAAATTAATCATAGTATTGATGCAGTGGAAAACACAAGGGAATTTTCAATGAAATGTTTTCTCTCTTTTTTACTGATGCAATATTTGAAATGGGAACACAGGGCATTTTTCTAAGCTAAGCAGTTGTCTGCAAGCATGACTCCTTTCAGCAATTCACCTGTAGGCCTCTGAACAAATAATTGTGGACATCAAATTGAAAGACATGAACTCAGACTCAGCCTGTTTCCATTTGAACTGTGGTCTTTATCATTAAGTAAATAATTTATAAATCTTTTGCATGTTCTTCATGTGTCCTTCCTCTTCCAGGAAAGAGGTAAGGGCCTTTG
Source organism: Oreotragus oreotragus (assembly GCA_006410675.1). Lineage (NCBI taxonomy): Eukaryota > Metazoa > Chordata > Mammalia > Artiodactyla > Bovidae > Oreotragus > Oreotragus oreotragus. Next base: position 141,578 of record SJYX01011330.1, on the reverse strand, counting down.
TTGAAATCACATGGAGTCTGGATCAGATTTGGTACCGGAGCCCACAGCATCTCCCTGCTGGTCCAGAGTCTACCTCCTTATCATGTTACCTGACTTGTTTTTCTTAAGATCTCTTCACATTAGCTTGGTAGCATGCAAAAAATATTCTAGCTATCATAGCTGGAAAAAGCAACTCACTGCAATGTTATAGGATCTGGGCCAAGCAGGAGCTAAAGTATGGCAATGACTTCTATCCAGAGATAAGGATACTGGCTGTGACCCATGAATTCCCACACTCTGGCCTAGGCATTTGACATCTGAGATTTCCCCTTGGTTTGTTGGGCTTGTAGGACAGAACCTCTGTGGGTTAAAGTCCAAAAATTCAATAGCATGGTTCAAGGAACAGTCCTCTGGGAGAAAAGTCATGCAGCAGGACTGAAACAAGGTTTGGACACAGAATAACCCAACCAAGATCACTTAGGCAAAAATTATTTACAAATTGAGCAATATTCCTACTGGTCATGCTATCAATGACTAATACATCTAAATTGGTGTGGGTGCTTCAGAATCATCCATCAGATTATTAAAAAGGGATTTCTTATTCCTTCCATTAGTTATATCTATGACTCTTTCCCTGATGTTCATCAATACATTGCAAATCATGCCAATTTGTGAAAAACACGGCATGGAGGGGTAAGTGAATACCTAAATTGGATATTTCAGCTGTGAAAATGAATTGGAACCAAAGAATATAATTTCAAATCAAAATTTGTCCTCAGTCTTTAAGTTCAATTTTTTTCTTCTTTTGTGCCAGTAATACACATCATTCAGGAAACGAAAAATAGGAAGGTTCACCAACCCCCAAAATTGTCACCTTTTTTCTTGTACAATTCATTTCTCTTTTTCTCTTGCATTCTTATCACCTTCTTTCCTCCCTTCTTCTTCATCACTCTCTCCATTCATTTATTCACTCTTTCAACAGTCATTTAGTTCCAGATAATATTCTAGGTGCTTGAATTCATCAGTGATAGAACAACTGAAATCCTTGCCTTCATGAAATTTTCAGTGTCCTTTCTCCTGCATATAATATTAGCAGTGCTGATACAGCTTAAGCCCTCAGAAGCACCTGTTCTGTTGTTTTGATCCACAACTGCTGTCCTTCTTCCATGATACCTATATTTTCGCTGCATGGACGTGAGGGTCACACGGTGAGAAAAGGAGAGCTCTATCTAGCCACTGCAGAAGAGCGGGATAAAAAATTCTCAATCCTATGGAGAAATAGCCCAACCAAACTGAACCGAAGTACAACATCACAGCCCATGTAGACTTTCTAGTCCTCTAGATTTGAGATGAAGTCAGAGGTTATGAATACAATTCTATTTGGCATTATGAGAAAAAGGTAGGATTTAGACCCATACAAGCCTAGGGCTGTATTTTAATTCTGTAGTCTGGGGGCAGGTCAAATAACCTGTTTAGGTCTCAGTATCCTCAACTCTTAAGTGAATTTAACATCATTTACCTTATGGGTTCATAAGGTTTTTATTCATATCGCTATTTTATTCATTCATCCATTTATTCATTCAATGAGTATTTATCAAGCCCTTTCTATGCATTTGGCACTGTGGTAAATACTGGAGTTAACAGTGAAGAGATGATGAAGGGACACAAATTCTTGCCATCATGGAGGCCATTACCACCCCAGGGAGTAAGCTACTGGGAGAGGAAGCATGTGAGGGAGGGGTTAGTTTCAATCATGATTGCAACTGTAGGGTAATTGACTCTTAAATAGGCAGGAGAAGTATGTCAGAGAGTGAGAGGGTCTAGACACTGGCTGTGGATCAGATCCCCTCTGAGTTACTTCCTGTGGCACATGCAGTGAGGGTGAGAGGCCTGCGCAGATGACAGAGGCATCCTGTTCCCAGGATCAGAAGACCGCAGCTGCCAGCAGAGAGCACCACAGACGCTAAAACGTGAGGCCCAGGCCTCCTGCAGGAGCTGAAGAGAAGGGGGCGGTAAAACAGAATAAAAAGCTGCAGCCACAGATGCCCCTGGACCCTCTCAGACCCCATCCTTAGCCTTAGAAACAAAAGGGCAGCTGCAGGACAGCTCAGCACTGCCTTCCTCTCTGCACCGAAGTCAGGGACCCCGTGGGCTGCACACAGGTTTAAAGCCAGGAAAAATGTGACTCTCCAGCCAGTTTGAATGGTTTGTTAAGTCACAAGTTATTAGAGGATGTCAGGGAACCTTCACAGCTACACATTGACTCTCTGGTGATGAAGATTCAGTGCTGTCAGACGTCCCACATTTGTGGGCTAAAGGCCAAAGAGTAAACCCCAGATTCCTGCTTTCCGGCTCCTCAGTCCTCGGGTACTACAGAAGCAAAGAGACCTCACCCCAAACTCAGCCGAGCCTGCACCGAAAGGCTTCCTTTCACAACAGGAAGTCCCCGGGCGACGGCAGAACTTGGTTTGGCCAGTGTCACCTTCAAGGGCGGCCACTCCACTGGCTCTGTGGGCACAGAGCTTTCTTCGGGAATGCGGACACTGCGTGGTTTGCTAGGTGCTTCAGCTGCTCTGAACAAATCAATCCCCACTCCAGGGGACTCGAAACTACACAGTTTCACTCTATCCTGTTGTGTTGGCAGCTGCCTTTCAGCATTACCCGGTCCCCACAAAAACCTCCACACGGATCCCTTGTATGCATGGTATACAATAGGACCTTTCATTCCTGCTTTGGCACCTGCAGCCCTGGGTGAACAGCGCCACGGAATAGAGAAAGCATTTCCCAGAGTGTGGTGCTGGGGACCCCATCCATGCAACAGTTGAGCAGAGGCAAGTGAAAGCTGTATGCATGCTTGAGGGGAAGGGAGGAGGATGAACCTTGGGAGAACCATTCTTGCAGCCAGCCTGTATGCTTTGAACATCAACTGCGTGTGTTCTGGGCCATGCACTGAGAGCAGAACCCAATCTTTGCCCTTAACATGTTTGTAGCTCCCAGGGTGAATCAGGCCAGAGCGGCAAATGTGCCAGTCAGCGTTCTTGGTTATGAGCCACTGAAACCACTTATGATAAGATGGCTGCCTCTGGGAGCCAGGCTCTAAGGTTTCCATTCTGTCTACCAATTATTAGCTGTAGGACTAGTATAACAATCACTTAACCACTCTGTATTAGAATCTCATTTGTCAAGTGAGAGTTACATTAGTATGTGTTACTTGAAATGATTAAAATGCTGAATCCATGGGAACTAANATAAGATGGCTGCCTCTGGGAGCCAGGCTCTAAGGTTTCCATTCTGTCTACCAATTATTAGCTGTAGGACTAGTATAACAATCACTTAACCACTCTGTATTAGAATCTCATTTGTCAAGTGAGAGTTACATTAGTATGTGTTACTTGAAATGATTAAAATGCTGAATCCATGGGAACTAACAGGAGCACTGTCTGACTCATATTTGCATTTCCTGCAAGGATGCCCACAATAAAGGACAAAAATGCAAGGGCCTAACAGAAGCAGAAGAGATTAAGAAGAGGTGGCAAGAATACATAGAACTGTACAAAAAAAAGCTCTTAATGACCCAGATAACCATGATGGTGTGGTCACTCCTCTAGATCCAGTCATCCTGGAGTGTGAAGTCAAGTGGGCCTCAGGAAGCATTACTATGAACAAAGCTAATGGAGGTGACAGAATTCCAGCTGAGCTATTTCAAAACCCTAAAAGATGATGCTGTTAAAGTGCTGCACTCAATATACCAGTAAATTTGGAAAACTCAGCAGTGGACACAGGACTGGAAAATGTCAGTTTTCATTCAAATCACAAAGAACGGCAATGCCAACAATGTTCAAATTACCATGCAGTTACACTCACTTCACATGCTAGCAAAGCAATGCTCAAAGTCCTTCAAGCTAGCGTTTAACAGTACATGAACTGAGAACTTTCAAATGTACAAGCTGGGTTTAGAAAAGGCAGAGGAACCAGAAATCAAATTGCCAACATATGCTGGATTGTAGGAAAAAAACAAGAGAATTAAAAAAAAAAAATCTACTTCTGCTTTACTGGCTACACCAAAGCCTTTGACTATGGATCACAACAAACTGTGCAATATTCTTAAAGAGATGAGACTACCAGACCATATTACCTGTCCCATGAGAAACCTGTATGCAGGACAAGAAGCAACAGTTAGAACTCAACATGGAGCAATGAACTGGTTTAAAATTGGTAAAGGAGTACATCAAGACTGCATATTGTCACCCTGCTTATTTAACTTATATGCAGAATACATCATATGTAATGCTGGGCTGGATGACTGGCAAACTGGAATCAAGATTGCTGGGAGAAATATCAACAACCTCAGATATGCAGGTGATTCCACTTTAATGGCAGAAAGTGAAGAGGAACCAAGGAACCTTTTGATGAAGTTGAAAGAGGAGAGTGAAAAAGCTGGCTTAAAATTCAACATTCAAAAAACAAAGATCATGGCATCCAGTCCTATCATGGAAACAGTGTCAGATTTCATTTTCTTGGGCTCCAAAATCAATGTGGATGGTGACTGAAGCCATGAAATTAAAAGATGTTTGCTCCTTGGAAGAAAAGCTGTGACAAACCTAGACAGCATATTAAAAAGCAGAGACATCACTTTGCCGACAAAGGTCCATATAATCAAAGCTATGGGTTTTTTCCAGTAGTCATGTATGGATGTGAGAGTTGGACCATAAAGAAGGCTGAATGCTGAAGAAATTGATGCTTTTGAACTGTTGTGCTAGAGAAGACTCTCAAGAGTCCTTTGGACTGCAAGGAGATCAAACCAGTCAATCCTAAAGGAAATCAACACTGAATACTCATTGGAAGAACTGATGCTGAAGCTGAAGCTCCCATACTTTGGTCACCTGATGCGAAGAGCCGACTCATTGGAAAAGCCCCTGATTCTGGGAAAGATTGAAGGTGGGAGGAGAAGGGGATGACAGAGGACAGGATGGTTGTATGGCATCAGTGACTCGATGGACATGAGTTTGAGCAAGCTCTGGAAGATGGTGAAAGATAGTGAAAGATCTATCTATAGTGTGAAAGAGTCAGACGTGACTTAGTGACTGAAAAACAACAACTGATTCATATTTAACCTTCAGGAGGTTAGCCCTAACATGATTATGAATTTATCCTTAACCAGAAAGCTGTGGAAACAAATTCAGAAAAAGGCCAGACACAAAGAGAAGCTGAGAAATGGAATCCATTGCAGAGTTTCTGCTGCATGCACAGCCTGATGTGAATGCTGCTCCGGCAGCATTGCCACGACTCGTGTCACTCCAGTTGCCACCACTGAACACTGCTATCATGCAATGAACCACAAAATCGTTGTTTCCCACTTGCTCCAAATTCAAAGTCCTACTTAGAAGCAAATCATTGTCAAAGCCCAGTTTCCCTATCTGAGACTTAAAACATTAGGCGGAAGTCACATCTGGTCTGCTCTCTTCTCTGTCCTGGGAGGTTGTATTCTGTCTCCTGTCAAGGCTCACACAATGATGGACTGCGTCACTGTAGTAAGGGTAGCAATTACGTCCATGCAGAAACGTGGACAACAACAACGCCAACTGACAAATGTCCATACAAAACAGTGATTCAGTAGTAGACGTATGAAGTTAGGGACATAGCAGTCACTACCTAATACTTTTTTTACTGAAGCATAGTTGATTTACAGTGTTTTATTAGTTTCTGGTGTACAACAAAGTGAATCATTATATGTATTTACATATATATATATATACACACACTTATCATATGCTTTTCTATTGTAGGTTATTACAAGATAATTTCCTGTGCTATACAGCAGTCCCTTGTTGTTTATCTATTTTACATATAGTAGTGTATATCTGGAGAAGGCAATGGCAACCCACTCCAGTACTCTTGCCTGGAAAATCCGATGGACAGAGGAGCCTGGTAGGCTGCAGTCCATAGGGTCGCAAAGAGTCGGACATGACTGAGTGACTTCACTTTCACTTTTCACTTTCATGCATTGGAGAAGGAAATGGCAACCCACTCCAGTGTTCTTGCCTGGAGAATCCCAGGGACGAAAGAGCCTGGTGGGCTGCTGTCTATGGGGTCGCGCAGAGTTGGACACGACTGAAGCGACAGCAGCAGCAGTGTATATCTACTAATTCCAAACACCTAACTTGTGTGATTTAGTCGCTAAGTCATATCCAACTCTTTGCGATCCCATGGACTATAGCCTGGCAGGCTCCTCTATACGTGGGATTTCCCAGGCAAGAATACTGGAGTGGGTTGCCATTTCTTTCTCCATAGGATCTTTCCCAACCGGGGATTGAACCTGAGTTTCCTGCAATGTAGGCAGATTCCTTACCACCTAAACCACCAGGAAACTTTTAACTTATCCCTTCCCATTTTCCCCTTCAGTAAGGGTAAGTTCGTTTCCTACGTCTTTAAGTCCATTTCTGCTTTGTAAATAAGTCCATTTGTATCATGCTTTAGATTTGAAACATAAGCAGGTGCACAATTTAGAATTCAAGGTGTCATTCTTGACCCCTGCCTCTCTCTTACCCACACTTCCAATACATCACCTTTCAGTTTCACTGCTTATCCATCACTTAAATCCACTCACTTACCTTCAATTTCCTAATCTCAGCCCACCGTTACTGTGTGGTTAGATTAGTACACCATCCTCATGGTTGAGCCCCCTCCATGGCCCCAACCCCTGTTTAGTCTATTCCCACACAGCAGCCACAGTGATCTTTCCAAATTGCAAATATGAGACTTGATTATCCCTCCAGTTTTTAATGGCTTCATGTATCTCTTAGGCTAAGGACAAACCTCATTAACACACTCACAGGATCCAGCCTGCCTTGGGGTCTCCCTCCCTTCTAAGTCCACATGCGCTCTGCTCTCCCTTCCTCATTCCACTCCAGCCACTCTGTTCCCTGTCTAGTCCTGAGGAGCCAGATGCTCTCTCTGCCACAGTCCTGTCTCTTATACACATCTAGATGTGTATAAGAGACAGCTCTGGAAGATGGTGAAAGATAGTGAAAGATCTATCTATAGTGTGAAAGAGTCAGACGTGACTTAGTGACTGAAAAACAACAACTGATTCATATTTAACCTTCAGGAGGTTAGCCCTAACATGATTATGAATTTATCCTTAACCAGAAAGCTGTGGAAACAAATTCAGAAAAAGGCCAGACACAAAGAGAAGCTGAGAAATGGAATCCATTGCAGAGTTTCTGCTGCATGCACAGCCTGATGTGAATGCTGCTCCGGCAGCATTGCCACGACTCGTGTCACTCCAGTTGCCACCACTGAACACTGCTATCATGCAATGAACCACAAAATCGTTGTTTCCCACTTGCTCCAAATTCAAAGTCCTACTTAGAAGCAAATCATTGTCAAAGCCCAGTTTCCCTATCTGAGACTTAAAACATTAGGCGGAAGTCACATCTGGTCTGCTCTCTTCTCTGTCCTGGGAGGTTGTATTCTGTCTCCTGTCAAGGCTCACACAATGATGGACTGCGTCACTGTAGTAAGGGTAGCAATTACGTCCATGCAGAAACGTGGACAACAACAACGCCAGCTGACAAATGTCCATACAAAACAGTGATTCAGTAGTAGACATATGAAGTCAGGGACATAGCAGTCACTACCTAATACTTTTTTTATTGAAGCATAGTTGANAATAAATAAAAGTATCCCAGGAGAGGAAGGAAATCAAAAGTTGTAGGACATGCGAGGGAATGGTGTGTTGAGAGAAAGTTTCGCACAGCTGGTGCATGAGTGATGGGAGATGGGTGAAGGATATAAAAAAGCAGCAGATGAAGTGAAGCTTGGGTCCTGATTGTGCAGGTCCTTCAGTGCCTGCTAAAGAATTTAGAACTTCCTCTCCGGGCATGGAGAGAATCTGATAAGGCAAAGAAATTAAGCATCAGAGATGCAGGATGAAGACTGAAGCAAGAACTTCTGTCTCTAAAATTTGATAATGTCAGATTAGCAACTATTTGTACTTCCGCAGCAAAGTTCTACTTACTCATTGTAAAATTAAAGAAAGTTATTCCCAAAATGCCTTAAACTATGTTTAGATGTCTGTTTTAAGTAAGTGCAATCAGATTGTTGTTTTTTTTATTCTCTACTTCCAATATCTGTCTCCCAAATGATTATTATTCACATTCCAATGAACAGATGTCACATAGCCAGCTGGAAAAACTCAGTTACATATAACATGATCAGTCAATAGAGGGCCTCTCTTTTCAGCTCAATACAAGTTATTCCTATTAAGTTGATGATAACAGCTAGAGCAGAATATAGTTCTAACTAGTTTTTAAAATAAAACCATGCTTCTCAAATTTTTTGGACTTTGGCTCATTACACTCTGGAAAATTCTTAAGGACTTCAAAGAACTTTTGTTTATGTGGGTTACATCTGTGGATATTTAATATACTAGAAACTAAAACTTAAAATTTTAAAATAATTATCAATATATTTTAAAATAACAGTAATAAACTACTTAAAATACTTAACATATTTTGTGAAAATGACTATTTTTCTAAAAACAAAAAAAGATGTCTCAAGAGACAGCTGATTCTCATATTAGTATAATCTGGTATATTAATATACTAGAAACTAAAACTTAAAATTTTAAAATAATTATCAATATATTTTTAAATAATAATAATAAACTACTTAAAATACTTAACATATTTTGTGAAAATGACTGTTTTTCTAAAAACAAAAAAAGATGTCTCAAGAGACAGCTGATTCTCATATTAGTATAATCTGGTATTTAATCTACTTAATGTTTCATCTGCATTTAATCTGCTGTGTTGCCTTATACAGATATATAGTTAGGAAAGGAGAAGTGCTTTGATATCTTTTTTGAATAATCATGACACTGTATCTCAACTTGAAAAGTAACAGTTTCTTAAAAATCAGTTGCAATATGGAATATAAAACCATATCAGTTAAACTTGCATGCTCTGAAACACTAAAAGTCGTTAGTCTCCTTTGCACTTTGAATGGAACTTTTACTCCTACATGATTGAGTAACATCATGCATTGGTCATTTGGAAAATAACCATTCACTGAGTTGTGTAGCGGGGAAGGCAATGGCACCCCACCCCAGTACTCTTGCCTGGAAAATCCAATGGACGGAGTAGCCTGGTGGGCTGCAGTCCATGGGGTCGCTAACAGTCGGACAGACTGAGCGACTTCACTTTCACTTTTCTCTTTCATGCATTGGAGAAGGAAATGGCAACCCACTCCAGTATTCTTGCCTGGAGAATCCCAGGGATGGGGGAGCCTGGTGGGCTGCCGTCTATGGGGTCACACAGAGTCGGACACGA
>SJYX01011330.1:81346-128740 GCA_006410675.1 Oreotragus oreotragus | reverse complement strand
TGGAAGGAATGATGCTAAAGCTGAAACGGATCCAGTACTTTGGCCACCTCATGAGAAGAGTTGACTCATTAGAAAAGACTCTGATGCTGGGAGGGATTGGGGACAGGAGGAGAAGGGGACGACAGAGGATGAGATGGCTGGATGGCATCACCAACTTGATGGACGTGAGTCTGAGTGAACTCCGAGAGATGGTAATGAACAGGGAGGCCTGGCGTGCTGCGATTCATGGGGTCGCAAAGAGTTGGACACAACTGAGTGACTGAACTGAACTGATGTTGTACACCTAAAGTTTAGTACATTGACTATACCTCAATAAAATAAATAATTTTTAAAAAATGAACATCACCACTAATCTTATCAAGAAAAACTTTTAATATTGGAAAGCTGTCAAGCTCCTGGTGATAAGTATGGAAATATAAGCTTTCCAAAATTTAATTTTACTTGAATGCTTAAAATTCTTTCATTGGCAACAAATTCCACAGTTGTTTTTCTTGAAGGGACATTGACTTTGTTAATTCTAAGAAAATGTCTGCCAAATACCCAAGTCTGAATAGCTATAACTTGTCATTCTTAAATAAAAATGGCATTTCATCAAAAACATGTCTAATTTAGCTTGCACTCAAATAAATGCACACATGCTTCCTTTTTTAGACAACACTATACTTCAATAAGAATCAGAAGTACGGTGTATGTTACTTCCTAATTTGGCACAGAGAGAGTAAACCAAAAAAAGTACTTAAAGATCAAGACAATAAAATTGGTAGTTCTTCCTGCTACATTAGGACAACCGTGTGAAAAAAGAATTCCTTTCTTCAAACCTACAGAGGCTAAGTATACAGTGAGTGCCAATACGCTCGGGCACCAGCACTTTTATTCATCGGTGCTTTTATAGAGTCAGTAGAAATGTCAACAGCGACAAAAAGGAAGATAATATGTAAATATTATTATAAAATTATGAAAGCTGACTCATTGGGAGAGACTCCTATACTAGAAAAGATTGAGGAGGAGAAGGGGAGGAGGACAGGATGAGATTGTTAGATAGCTCCATCAACTCAACAGACATGAGTTTGAGCAAACTCCGGGTGATAGTGAAGGACAGGGAAGTCTGACATGCTGCAGTTCACGGAGCTTCGAAGAGTTGGACATGAGCAAATGACTGAACAACAACATTATTATAAAAAGAATTTTGACCTGCTGAACCACACAGAAGAATCTTAGGACCTCAAGGGGTTTGTGAACAAAACCTTGAATGCCGCTAAAATAGAAATTAACGTAGAGATGTAGTGGTTTGTTTATAATGAAATAATGGACTCAGCCCACAGCCTTAACCAATTCCTGTTTTTATTGTTTTTAAGAAAGTCCATCTCTGCATCTTTTCACTACTTCAAGAGCAGTATGCGACCTCTCAAGGAAATGACTACAAGTCAAAGGAAATTTTTTAAAGCATTCTGATGACTCATCATTTTGGCCACTGCAAAGGCTACCTATATATTGATGGTAAAGAAAGGAGTCATTTATGCTGAGTCCATGGTTGTTAACACTAAATATCCACTGAGCAACCAAGACTTGCCAATAATAGTAAGTTATTTTAGAAAAATGTATTAAGTGTCATTTTGTTAAATAGCTCTTCAGATAACCAAAGCTAAACAGGAACGTAAGGGGGTAAGGCAATTTTCCCTCTTTAATTGGAAAAGTAATTCCTCAGACCACAGCACTATTCAGGATGATCTTCTCTAGTGATTCATAACACAGGTTAATTTTGAACAAACAGGGAAAGTTTTTACCCAACACATTGTCGTACTGACATGTGAAAAAGTCAGACCAATGCTTTTCAAAGAAATTGCCCAGCCCATGCTGAAAGCTAGAGTGAAGTCAGCTGATTCATCCTGAGCATTTTTGAACCTGCCAACAAGAAGAGGCAGGAGGAGAGCATGTTGACGGCCATTTGTGCCTGCCTCTGCCATCTAGGCAGGTACAAGCCATGGTGCCTCTTGGGGCTTTTCCAGTTCACGTTGGGGAAGAGCTTGACTTTCAGTTTCTCACACTGAGTGGGTTTCTATGAGTTCTGCACACTGTATGAGTGTAACAAGGCCATCTGATTTGTCTAACGGTGCAAATAAAGGAAAGGAAGATGTATTTTTCTATTTCAATGACTTAGGGACGTAGAAACCATGCCTTGGTCATGGAACCCTAGTGGATTTTCAATGATAAAGCAAAAGCATGCTGTCTTGGTAGACAGAGGAACATTTCCTAGTCATTATTTCTCATAAACATTTTATATTTATGTTTGAGATTATAGATGTGCAGACATGAGGGATTAATGCTAGGTTCTTGGGCACATACCTTCACCTAGTTCTCAACGTTTCTCAGCCGTGTGAGCTGTTCATTATAGTAGATATGTCCCAGCAAGTTATCTAGTCAAACCAGCACCATCTGAGTCAGTGTGATCATCCTAAGAAACATCTAACCATAAAATCCCAACACAAAACCAGCCCAACTCAAGAGCCTGGCCTCCATAACCAACATCTTGTCTTCCTCTGTAACTTCATGTCTCTGTGCTTCCACACATGTATCAATACCACTGATTCAAGAAGCACTGACATGCCTGCAGTATCCTGCATGCCTTCTTCAATTCCCACCCCACCTCATCCTTTGGGCATGATGTTGTCTCTGCCTGGAATGTCTTCTCTTATTTCCTGGTAGAACTCTGTGCCTTAACACTAGGTCAGGGCTAGGTATCAGCATTCTGCTCTCATAGCATTTCATGCTAGCCTTTCATGATACTTTGTTACTCTTTTTGCTCATCTGTCTCCTCAATTATTTGAGATTCCTTTAGGACAGAGATTGAGTCATTAACGTCCAGGCACATCTAGCAAAACAAAGGGATAGGCTACCCCTCCAGTATTCTGGCCTAGAGAATTCCATGGACTATATAGTACATGGGATCGTAAAGAGTCGGACTCAACTGAGCGACTTTGGACTTTCCACAACAGGACTGGAAAAGGTCAGTTTTCATTTAAATCCCAAAGAAAGGCAATGCCAAAGAATGCTCAGACTACCACACAATTGCACTCATCTCACACGCTAGTAAAGTAACGCTCAAAATTCTCCAAGCCAGGCTTCAGCAATATGTGAACCATAAATTTCTAGATGTTCAGGCTGGTTTTAGAAAAGGCAGAGGAACCAGAGATTAAATTGCCAACATCCACTGGATCATATGAAAAGCAAGAGAGTTCCAGAAAAACATCTATTTCTGCTTTATTGACTATGCCAAAGCTTTGACTGTGTGGATCACAATAAACCGTGGAAAATTCTGAGAGAGATGGGAATACCAGACCACCTGACCTGCCTCTTGAGAAATCTGTATGCAGGTCAGGAAGCAGCAGTTAGAACTGGACATGGAACAACAGACTGGTTCCAAATAGGAAAAGGCGTACATCAAGGCTGTATATTGTCACCCTGCTTATTTAACTTATATGTAGAGTACATCATGAGAAACACTGGGCTGGAAGAAACACGAGCTGGAATCAAGATTGCNGGGACGACAGAGGATGAGATGCCTGGATGGCATCACCGACTCAATGCACATGAGTTTGAGTGAACTCTGGGAGTTGGTGATGGACAAAGATGCCTGGCGTGCTGCAGTTCATGGGGTCGCAAAGAGTTGGACACGACTGAGCGACTAAGCTGAACTGAACTGTAGCTCATATGGGAAAGAATCTGCTTGCAATGCAAGAGACCTGGGTACAATCCCTGGCTCAGAATATCCCCTGGAGAAGGAAATGGAAACCAACTCCAGTGTTCTTGCCTGGAGAATTTCATGGACAGAGGAGCCTGGAGGGCTACAGTCCACGGAGTCGCAAAGAGTCAAACACGGCTGAAGCAACTTAGCACACAAGCAAAAGAAAGAAATGTATGTGATAATGTCTCAGTGGATGTTGGCTGGATACACTATGGGAGTACAGTCTTCCCTTCTACCTGCATCTTAAGTAACCAATTTGAATTTTGTACTCTAACTGAGTCTTATCCTAAAATGTAACTTTATCCACAGTCCTGAACTACTATCTCCGTTTACTTTCTCTGTCAGAACTGTCTCTCTTCATTTTCAACATTAAAAGATCTCTCTTCACCTCCTCCCACCTCACTTAAACATTTCCTTGGTCATCATCTGCCTTCTCAAGATAAAAACAAATAATTAAGGTTACCTCATTAATGGATATATAGTTAGGTCTCTGTGACTAGCTGGATATCTAAAACATATTTGCTCCTTAATTATCTCAACACCATCATCAAGGAATGCTATGGATGGGGTCAAGGGAAGTAGACACAGGTAGGAGGATGGGTGTTGGCTTGTCTTCCAGGCAGTCTGATGAGTCCTAGCAAGATTCAGTTCAGTTCAGTCACTCAGTCATGTCCAACTGTTTGCGACCCCATGAACCGCAGCACACCAGGCCTCCTTGTCCGTTACCAACTCCCAGAGTCCACCCAAACCCATGTCCATTGAGTCAGTGATGCCATTCAAGCATCTCATCCTCTGTCATCCCTTTCTCCTCCTGACCTCAACCTTTCCCAGCATCAGGGTCTTTTCAAATGAGCCAGCTCTTTGCATCAACGGGCCAAAGTATTGGAGTTTCAGCTTCAACATCAGTCCTACCGATGAACACCCAGGACTGATCTCCTTTAGAATGGACTGGTTGGATCTCCTTGCAGTCCAAGGGACTCTCAAGAGTCTTCTCCAAGATTCGGTTGCCATTAGAATCTGACTTTGACTTTGGGTGGGTCTTTGGCAGCCTCTCTTCTCTGACTTTCCCTCAGCTAATCCCTTCTTGGCCCAATCAGGTGGGCCTTGCTTGGGTCCAAAGAAACACTGTAAACAACAGCTGAGGCAGCTCATCCTAATGGTGGCCATGATGACTTTGATGCTTCTTGTAAACCATGGAAGCACTGAAATATACAGATGGAAGGGACTCAAGAATTCCTTTTTTTTTTTAGGAAGAAACTGAGGCCCTGAGAGGTGAAGTGAACGCTTTGCCTGTAAGTTCTCCTTAAGCAGCAGAGGAACAGAGTACACCAAAAAGCGAAAGGTTAGCATGGCAGTGAGCAACCTGAATAGATACAGCTGCCTGTACCTCCCATAGCCACCAGGAAGAAGGATGAGAAAGCTGCCTCTGCACCACTTCTTTTTAAACGTGCCCAAATATTACTATACTGTAATGAAAGTGCAATAAACATTTTCTCACTCAAGTGCTCACATTTATTGAGTTAGCAATCTAAATTATAAAAATATTCGTTTTTTCAAAGAACTGGGCAGCTATTTTAAGTGTAAAAAATATGGCTTAAGAATGTTTTTATTTTTTCTCAGTTAAACTGCATGTGTTTACCTTCATAGGACTAGAAAACTTCATAGACAGACATGATTACAGGCACATAAAAATCTTTTCCATGTGGTACTTCCAAAACAACAGTTCTGTCTAAATCTCAAACTGTTTAGATTGCGGATATCTTATCGTCTACCCACAGGACTCACGTTTGTTTTAATCAGTTTTAACAAGGATACCACTTCTCTTTCTTCTATTTCTTATTACAATGGACATGAGTATAATATCCAGATACAGGTCTCCAAACAAACACATTAGAGACAGTGTAAAAGAGGACAAGGATCTTTTATACCTATAGTTTCTGTTGGTGCTTCAGGATTTCTGCCAGGATTGCCCCCCACCTCCCACCAGGCAAATATCAATTTTTAGAACCATGTTCACAGTCTTGGCTAAATAATATTTCTGGTGGAGTATGTGCAGACCACATGTTTTCTCTACCTCTCCGACACTTATCAGAACCCAGAGAGAAGGAAGGAGGCCATAGAGCATCAGTTCCAGGCTGATTATCTGATCTCCAGATTCTTGGGACTGACGTAGAATGAATTCACCCACTCCTTGGGAGACAGAAGGCTAAGTCTTTGTCCCCACACAGGGGCATTCTTGTAGAGGAGTGTTGCTGGGGAGGCTCAGTTCAGTTCAGTCGCTCAGTCATGTCCGACTCTTTGCGACCCCATGAATCGCAGCATACCAGGCCTCCCTGTCCATCACCAACTCCCAGAGTTCACTCAGACTCACGTCCATCGAGTCAGTGATGCCATCCAGCCATCTCATCCTCTGTCTTCCCCTTCTCCTCCTGTTCCCATCCCTCCCAGCATCAGAGTCCATTCCCTCCCAGCATCAGAGTCCATTCCAATGAGCCAACTCTCCACATGGGGTGGCCAAAGTACTGGAGTTTCAGCTTTAGTATCATTCCTTCCAAAGAAAACCCAGGACTGATCTTTAGGATGGACTGCAGTCCAAGGGACTCTCAAGAGTCTTCTCCAACAACACAGTTCAAAAGCATCAATTCTTTGGTCCTCAGCCTTCTTCACAGTCCAACTCTCACATCCATACATGAACACTGGAAAAACCACAGCCTTGACTAGACGGACCATAGTCGGCAAAGTAATGTCTCTGCTTTTGAATATCCTGTATAGGTTGGTCATAACTTTTCTTCCAAGGAGTAAGCATCTTTTAATTTCATGGCTGCAGTCACCATCTGCAGTGATTTTGGAGCCCAAAAATATAAAGTCTGACACTGTTTCCACTGTTTCCCCATCTTTTTCCCATGAAGTGATGGGACTGGATGCCATGATCTTCGTTTTCTGAATGTTGAGCTTTAAGCCAACTTTTTTGCACTCCTTTTTCACTTTCATCAAGAGGCTTTTTAGCTCCTCTTCACTTTCTGCCATAAGGGTGGTGTCATCTGCATGTCTGAGGTTATTGATATTTCTCCCGGCAATCTTGATTTCAGCTTGTGTTTCTTCCAGCCCAGCGTTTCTCATGATGTACGCTGCATATAAGTTAAATAAGCAGGGTGACAATATACAGCCTTGACATACTCCTTTTCCTATTTGGAACCAGTCTGTTGTTCCATGTCCAGTTCTAACTGCTGCTTCCTGACCTGCATACAGATTTCTCAAGAGGCAGGTCAGGTGGTCTGGGATTCCCATCTCTCTCAGAATTTTCCACAGTTTATTGTGATCCACATAGTCAAAGGCTTTGGCATAGTCAATAAAGCAGAAAAAGATGTTTTTCCGGAATTCTCTTGCTTTTTCCATGATCCAGCAGATGTTCACAATTTGATCTCTGGTTCCTCTGCCTTTTCTAAAACCAGCTTGAACATCAGGAAGTTCACGGTTCACGTATCGTTGAAGTCTGGCTTGGAGAATCTTGAGCATTACTTTACTAGCGTGTGAGATGAGTGCAACTGTGCGGTAGTTTGAGCATTCTTTGGCATTGCCTTTCTTTGGGATTGGAATGAAAACTGATCTTTTCCAGTCCTGTGGCCACTGCTGAGTTTTTCATATTTGCTGGCATATTGAGTGCAGTACTTTCACAGCATCATCTTTCAGGATTTGAAATAGCTTCACTGGAATTCCATCACCTCCACTAGCTTTGTTCGTAGTGATCCTTTCTAAGGCCCACTTGATTCACATTCCAGGATGTCTGGCTCTAGATGAGTGATCACACCACCGTGATTATCCGGGTCGTGAAGATCTTTTTTGTACAGTTCTGTGTATTCTTGCCACCTCTTCTTAATATTTTCTGCTTCTGACTCCTTTTGTAGTACCAAGCCTCCAGATGAAGTCCAACAGCAGCAGATGCCCTTGATAAAGGAGGAGAAAAGCCTCAGTAGCATCAGGAACAGCCTAAAGCTGTTTTGTGAATAATTTGCAAGGAAAGAGCTCCAAACACTCTTTGCTTAGGAATGGGCAATAAGAATTGTCATGGCTTAGGTCAGGAAAATGTCAGTGTTTCAGTTCTGAATTTAACATTATTAGCATCACATCAGGCCAAAAAAGTTCAAATAAGTCAGTAATAAATAGGTAAAATTTGTCTGAAGCAGAATTTTTTGATAAAACAGGCAGACCTCTAAGAAAAATGGATAACAGTCAAAGTCTTTTTGGTAAACTGAAGATTTATAAGTGTTTCCTACATATTACAGCTTTGGGGATAATACACTATTTACTTTTAAGAGAGCTGTTATTCTTATCTTTACTAACTCAATAAATATTTAAGAAATCTTAAATATTTAACCCCAATCTTATCATAAATGTAAAACAGCTGGTTTCTTTTCCTTAAAAATTTTGATTTTGATTGAGCAAAACAATTCAAAGAGTGCATTTTCTAACAAATTCTGACAATTAACCACAAAATTCTGCCTATAGTATGTAACTATGCAGAAAAAATAGCATAAAGACAGGATAACATTTAATTCACAAATTCTTTGTTATTTTTCATAGAATGAGCCTCACATCTGGAAAAGCTCAAGTAATTAAGCAGTCTGTCCAAGAAAAGTCTATCGGAAGAATTCCAAATATACACTGTTTTTGCATTGTTGGTTGTATCAAATGGAAAGTTCTTGAACACAATAATATGTTAAGGAAGGAGAGGGGCGAAAAAAGACTTTCTACACTATTGCTTCCCAAGACTTGGAAAGATACCTGATGTCTGCTGGGAACTGTTCCCTGCCCCCAAGTTAGGACTGTACTGGAGCAACTCCAGAGAGTTCACTGCCTGAAACACTGGGTAAAGGAACTCTATACACTGCCAGTAATCATGTGTCCCAGTGATTCTTTGTAGCCATGAAGGTTTCCTTTGTTCATAACTTCAATCCTTCCTGTTGTCTTTTAAGCCCATTATTTTCCCCCTGAGCACACAAGGTCACTAGACAGTCACACACTCAGCAGCCTCCTGAAACTCTCCCTATGTCTACAACTGCCCAGCAGTCTCTAGCACGAAGAGGATGGAATTGAAGGGGCCACAGTTCAGAAGGGTCAAGGTCAAGAAGTAGGAAATTGCCTTTCCTGGGCTTGAGAAAGCACTCCATGACAATGGCACCCACAAAATTAGCTAACATGTCACAGGAGTTGATTGCATGGCTTTGGAGGAATAATTCTTTTAGGCATCTTACTCCCAGTCTTTGAAAAAGACCAGTATTATGGTCAGGCAGAGGGAAGGGACTAGGTCCACCTTGTAACCTTGTAACAGAGACTGGAATGACTCCTGGAAGGAGTTTATCATTTTTGCCTCGCAGGTTTTTTGTGACCTCCCCATCTGTGTGTGTTTCTACCTTCACACCACCGCTGTTGTTAACCATTGTTTATTTTATGCTTAACATTTAACACAAGCTGTAATCAATTTTTTTTTAATGGTCTGTTGCTCTGTCTTCACCATGAAATACTGTTTCATGGAGGAAGTAACCCTATCTGTTTAATCATCTTTATACCTATATCACAGGTAGTACTTATTCTTAATATATATGAAGAGAACAAAAGAATAAAACTGTAAACAAATATCATCCATAGGCTCCATTTCTCTTCTCCTCTGTTGTTTCAGAGTACTCCATCCTCTAATCACTTATCCCTCTGCAGCAGGAGCACTCCTCACCCAGGGATCATATTAGCCTGTATTGTCTTTCATACCTGGAGGACTCTGAACAAAGTTCTCCCTCCAGCCCCTCAAGGTGCATATCTAGCCAGCCAACACCGATAGCTAATTGGCTTGCAGTTTTTTAGAGTTTCACTTTGAGCACATCTGTGGACTGAGGTTTCAGTTTGAAAGGCCAGACCACAAATATTAAACTAATTGAGGCATTATAGAAAGAGATTTTCCTTCAGGGATAAATTTATGAAGTTTTCTGATCTTGTAAATGATTGTGCCATCTTTTAAGCTCAATCCTTTCCTCTCCCTCTGTACAAAAATGAAAGAAAATTAGTCTGCCTTGGAAGAGAGAAACAAAGGATTGTGTGGACATTTGATTATCTCATTAAGCAGAAGATGAACCAAAAAAAATCATATAATAATCTCTCTTTAAGTAAATGATACAGAGAAGAAAAACTAATGTGGAAACCAGCAATCTCATTCTTCAGAAAAACAAGCTGAAACTTTTGTTTAATAAATAAAGTCTGACTGTCATAGCTTATTAAGTATTATAAAGGCACTTGGTGAGAGTAAACAAAAAATTTGCATCCGAGAGTGATCTATTGGCAAATGATTTTTATATCATTTTCAGGTACTGACTCTGTGCTTTTGTATTTTCATTTCTTTATTTTGCAAGTTGCAGTGCATGTGGTGTTGTGGAGAGAACAGAGGACATAGCACACAGAAGGAACTCAAAAGATCTTTGACAAAAGAATAAGTGAAAAGTCAAGTAACAAGAGTACTGTCCCAGTACCACTTACATATGACTTTGGAAAAATTATTTTATCTTTGAGAGCCTCAAAAGTCCCAATTTGTAAAGTGATCTTCTCTGAACAATTCAGAAGTTTGTGGGAAATCCAGATGTCATAATACATATAAAAGACTTAATATTTTATAAACAGAGCTTACGTGTGAGATTTAGTATTATTGCTATCATTATTATTATTTTACAAGGAAATTATTATGGAACTCCCCAAGTTCTTATTCAGTTTCTATCTAAGTATAGGATAAATACTAGGTGTGATGCTAGATATTGTCTTTTCCCCCATTTTTGATATTATGTAATTTTTAAAATTCATACATCTTAACCATAAAAATGTAAACAGTTGGGCAAATGTATTTTTAAAAAAATACTCTCTACCTACTCCCCATTCCAAACACACTCTCAGAGACAAATTCAGACTGTCATTTAATTTGCAGTCTGACTGATTTGATCCTGTATGTATACCATGTAAATTGCACATACTCTTTTTTAGAAAATGCAATCATATTATGCATGCTGCTCTGCACATTTTTGATAAACCATATCTCGGTGCTTACAGATAGAGCTCTGCATTGTTTTCAATGGTTTCCAAGTATTTCATAATATTGTTCCCTCCAATAATCACAGTTGATGACTCTAACAGTGAAGTTGATTACATCATTTAGTTAGATTAATGGTGTGGAGGTAGATGTATTGTTTTTCCAGCAGGAGTTCTATTTGCGCGATTAGTATCCCCTAAATCCTTCAGGCCTAGAAATTGCATAACTTCCCCTGGACAGCCAGTCTCAGGGAGAACAAACAGCTCTTCCTAGTGTCTCACCTGAATCTCTTCTGTTCAGACATTGTAAGAATGTTTACAAAATAGGATTTGGAAAAGTTTTCTGGATAAAGTCCTGGACAAAACAGTTCATCCTGGTTCTACCTGATGGTGTGATATTAGACAAAAGTCATAGTTTCCTAGTACTATGCTTTTTCTTTTCACATAATTGTGTCCAGAGCTGCTCTTGACACCCTCAAAGGACTACTTTGAGGCTGATGGAGACCACACAGGTCAGAGCCATTTGGACACCTTGAAAAAAATGCTGACACCTTGAAAAAAATGCTTCAGAAATCCAGATTATCTTCATAGTTAGGAATGGCCTAGGAAGCCCTCTTGAGCCTACCGTCTTTGTAGAGGTCCACATGGAATCACCTCAGCAGTTTTACCAAGTAGTTATTATTTCCTCCAATTTATATGGGAAACTGAAGTTTCAAAGAAACTGAAAACTTGTCTAAAACCGTATTCCACTTAAGTGTTGGTGGAGAGCTTCAAACAGATCAGCCAAGCTCCAAACCCTGTGTTCATGCCATGAAGGACACCAAGTCCTCGATGTTCACAGAATCAAGATGCCCTCCCTTTGGTGGGGTTTCAGGTGAGGCTCCTGGAGTCCTGCCCTCAGGGCTGATGGCAGTGCTTCCTGTCTGAGGCCAGTACTGAGCCCAGAGTGTATTCCTCAGGCTGCCATGGGTTCAGGGTCTTCCAGAGAAATAAATGGGGCAGCTATAGGTTTTTGTCCTGTTGTGGCCATTCTCACTCACGCTGGAGTCAAGGATGCCCCAGCCATGGATTTGAGGGGATATATGGATTCTGTGGATCTTTAGCTCCCCAGACGGGCTGTGCCAAGCACAGTAAAGGAGTCCCAGTCTTAGTCCCAAGTTGTCTTTCCCTGGGGCTTCCCAAGCTAGGTCTGGGAGTCACGAAAGAAACGTCTGAACCTACAATGGAGGCATTAGAGGCAGAGATTGGGATTTGTCAGGATAGATATTTAATTTCTCTCTAAAGATTTCCTGTCACTGAAGGCCTGTTCCAGCTTTAAAGGAGCAGAGGGATTCCCGGAGGCAATCTAACTGCTTGAGTAGACACCCTTAGGCCTGTTAACAAATGCAAAGATTCCAAAAAGGGCAAGGACACTAGGTGATCCTTGTGTTTGCAGAAGACACCTCCTGTAGAGGACTCACTAGGGATAATTACAGGCCCAAGCCTGTCAAGGTGTCATCTGACCTTTGACCTATGGCTCTGAGGCTGTATGCCCTCAGGTTAAGGATGCTCCTGGCCTGCCTATGACTGTCCAGGCCTGTCATGGTAAGGTCTTCAGGCCTCCCTAGCAGCTTAAGATTTAGACTTGTCTTAAACCACCACACATGTTGACTCCTGCAATCTGGCAGGCCCTGCCAGCAACCAGGGAACCCAAGCCACAGCTTTCTCACCTACTCAGACACAAGCATGGAGATGGAAATAATGTGCATGGAGTCCTACCCTGTACACCCTCTACACAGGTATGTGTTGTCTCAAGAATATGCTTCTCAGGAGATAAATGAGCAAAAAACAAGGTTCTCAAATATATCATTTTTTCCTGCAATCACGCATTCATTCATCAGCAAATATTTATGTGCTCATCATGAATGTAAAAGATATTCAGTACAAATTTATAAACCAAGATGTCTGATTTGATTTAAAAATGTATTTAGGAGACTTGAATTTATGTTCCCATGTTTGATTCTCACTGCCTCCAATCACTCTTCCCACAAAAATATTTACTAATTGGTGACCTGGAAAATGCTCTCAATCTCCCCGGTTTTCCATTTCTAACTTACAAAGAGGATAGTGTCTCACAGAACTGTTGTGAGGCTTCCATAATTCCATACATGAAGATTTATAAAGTGTAACTCCAACATCCGTTGGATCACTGAAGAGTTCCAGAAAAACATCTACTTCTGCTTTATTGACTATGCCAAAGCCTTTGACTGTGTGGAACACAATAAACTGTGGAAAATTCTTAAAGAGATGGGAATACCAGACCACTTGACCTTCCTCCTGAGAAATCTCTATGCAGGTCAGGAAGTGACAGTTAGAACTGGACATGGAACAACAGACTGGTTCCAAATTGGGAAAAAGAGTACAGCAAGGCTATATATTGTCACCCTGCTTATTTAACTTACATGCAAAGAACAGCATGAGAAATGCTGGGCTAGATGAAACACAAGCTGGAATCAAGATTGCCGGGAGAAATATCAATAACCTCAGATATGCAAATGACACTACCCTTAAGAGAATACCAGACCACTTGACCTTCCTCCTGAGAAATCTCTATGCAGGTCAGGAAGTGACAGTTAGAACTGGACATGGAACAACAGACTGGTTCCAAATTGGGAAAAAGAGTACAGCAAGGCTATATATTGTCACCCTGCTTATTTAACTTACATGCAAAGAACAGCATGAGAAATGCTGGGCTAGATGAAACACAAGCTGGAATCAAGATTGCCGGGAGAAATATCAATAACCTCAGATATGCAAATGACACTACCCTTAAGGCAGAAAGCAAAAGAACTAAAGAGCCTCTCAATGAAAGTGAAAGTGGAGAGTGAAAAAAGTTTGCTTAAAACTCAGCATTCAGACAACTAAGATCATGGCATCTGGTCCCATCCCTTCATGGCAAACAGATGGGGAAGCAATGGAAACAGTGACAGACTTTATTTTAGGGGTTCCAAAATCACTGCAGATGGTGACTGCAGCCATGAAATTAAAAGATGCTTACTCCTTGGAAGAAAAGTTATGACCAACCTAGACAGCATATTAAAAAGCAGAGACATTACTTTGCCAACAAAGGTCCGTCTAGTCAAAGTCATGGTTTTTCCTGTGGTCATGTATGAATGTGAAGGTTGGACTATAAAGAAAGCTGAGTGCCGAAGAACTGATGCTTTTGAACTGGGGTTGGAGAAGACTCTAGAGAGTTCCTTGGACAGCAAGGAGATCCAACCAGTCCATCCTAAAGATCAGTCCTGAATATTCATTGGAAGGGCTGATGTTGAAGCTGAAACTCCAATACTTTGGCCACCTGATGTGAAGAACTGACTCATTGGAAAAGACCCTGATGCTGGGGAAGATTGAAGGCAGGAGGAGAAGGGGATGACAGAGGATGAGATAGTTGGATGGCATCACTGACTCAATGGACATGAATCTGAGTAAACTCCAGGAGTTGATGATGAACAAGAAACCCTGGCACCTGCAGTCCATGGGGTCACAAAGAGTCAGACACGACTGAGCTACTATACTGACCTGAACACAATATGCCAAGTTGTTTGTTAACGCCATTAAAGGTCATTGTATTTCCCTCATCTTACACAATTATATTTTCAAAAAAGTAGAGATTTTTCCAAAGAGAGCTATGCAAATCTCTGCTCTGTGGTCTATGTCCTTTGTCTTATTTGGCTTTCAAACTATCAAAACATATATCGGGAATATTGCTTCCACAACTGATTCCTCTTACAGTCTTTTCACCCAGATGAAAGATCTGTCAAGACCAATGTAATATGACCTTTACCCTTTCTTCACCTTCCTTAGATTCCACTTCTGTGATCAAGATTCACTCATGAGCCAAGCTGTGTGTGCTCAGATGAGAATGCCAATTTTTGATATTTTCCTTGCACTTTACCACCATGAAACTTGGCCCTCTAGAATTTAAATGTAAATCTAGTTATTTAAATAACTCAGAAGGGGATAAATCAATATGAGTTGGTCCCCTTTCTTTTAAACCTATATCCAATGGTCTGTAACTTTTTTTTTTTTAATTCTACATACGCTCATGTTAGAAGAGTTAAAAAATCCCCTTGATAAAAATGAAAGCATTTTATTGTCTCAATTGAGTTGCCTTTAAAGGTCACTTTATTATCTATTTTATTTATTTTCAGAAAGTACAGATTGGGCCAACTTCTGAAACCAAAATTGTTATTTTTCCCAGACGTTTCCCAAATTTAATTGATCTACAGCCAACAGTCTCGTAACGATAAATATTTAACAAATTAGACAATTTTACAGACTGTCACTTAAAAACTGGAACTGCCTAGAAAAAGCTTCAGAGAAAAATGACATGGTTTATTGATGATGTGGATTTTATAACTGATTCTATCCCTTTTTTGCTTTGGAATTTAGTTAACATTTCAATGACATTTAGCAATCTGATGGTCTTCTCTGCCTAAAATGTTCACCCCCTACACTTGCCCATCTTCTTTCTGCTCCTGAAGAGAGAAGGGCCTGTGGGAAAACATGAATAGCACTCCAATTCTCTTTAATCCATCTGAAGCCCAGCAGGATATGGGAGGGAAGAAAGAGAGTGATTTCAGGATCTGCATTTTCCCAGTTCTGGGTTCTATCCTCATGAGGTCACTGCCGGCTGACTATGTCTCTCAGTAGAGGTCATTGGTCTTCTCCAAGATCCCTCTAGGCAGCCTGATCTAAAACTCTTTCTTCTGGGTGCCCATGACCTCCTCTTCCTCTCAAACCTTCAGGCCTTTGAGTAAATACTACCTTAAATTTGACATGCAACCCCACCTTTCTAAACTCTCCTTGGATTGCACTGCTTTGAATAAATCTTTGTTTTTTCATTAAGACTTTGATTGCTACAGATCACTAATTTACATCTTTGCTATCTTTCACTTTGGCTCCAACTCTCTTCTTAAAAGCTTTCTAACTCTACTTAAAAGAAAATAGCAAATACACTTTTATACTATTATATAAAATATATATAAAGTAAAACAACCTTAAGTATATTTTATACTATTATATATATTGGGTTGGCCAAAAAGTTTGTTCAGGTTTTCTATACCATCTTACAGAAAATAGTATATAAATATACTTTAAAGGCTTCCCTGGTAGTCCAGTGGTTAAGACTCTGCCTGCCAATATAGGGCACATGGGTTCGATTCCTGACCTGGGGAGATCCCATATGGTGAGAGGCAGCTAAGCCCATGTACCACAACTACTGAAGCTTTCACACTCCTGAACTCATGCTCTGTAACAAAAGCAGCCACTGCAATGAGAAGCCTGTACACTACATCTAATTGTAGTAACCCCTGCTCACTGCAAGTAGAGAAAGCCTTCATGCTGCAGCGAAGACCCAGTGTAGCCATATTGTATATACTTTAAAATACAAAACCCTTCAAAACCATCTCAACTCTCACAATTTTCTTTCAATTTTCCCTTGGACTGAGGTATAGTATAAATGAAACAGACAAAACAAGATTTTTCTTATTTGCAACATTTTAAGCAATGTATGATCTTTTGTAAAATGAGGTAGAGATTGCATCAAGATAGAGGAAAGAAAAAAGAGGAGTTCATCATCATCATTATCATAGATAAAAACATTTAATGCTCTTAATACATCATTTTGGAGATGGAAATGGCAGACCACTCCAGTACTCTTGCCTGGAAAATCCCATGGAAGCTTTTATACTATCATATAAAATATATATAAAGTAAAACAACCTTTAGCATATTTTATACTATTATATATATTGGGTTGGCCAAAAAGTTTGTTCAGGTTTTCTATACCATCTTACAGAAAATAGTATATAAATATACTTTAAAGGCTTCCCTGGTAGTCCAGTGGTTAAGACTCTGCCTGCCAATATAGGGCACATGGGTTCGATTCCTGACCTGGGGAGATCCCATATGGTGAGAGGCAGCTAAGCCCATGTACCACAACTACTGAAGCTTTCACACTCCTGAACTCATGCTCTGTAACAAAAGAAGCCACTGCAATGAGAAGCCTGTACACTACATCTAATTGTAGTAACCCCTGCTCACTGCAAGTAGAGAAAGCCTTCATGCTGCAACGAAGACCCAGTGTAGCCATATTGTATATACTTTAAAATACAAAACCCTTCAAAACCATCTCAACTCTCACAATTTTCTTTCAATTTTCCCTTGGACTGAGGTATAGTATAAATGAAACAGACAAAACAAGATTTTTCTTATTTACAACATTTTAAGCAATGTATGATCTTTTGTAAAATGAGGTAGAGATTGCATCAAGATAGAGGAAAGAAAAAAGAGGAATTCATCATCATCATTATCATAGATAAAAACATTTAATGCTCTTAATACATCATTTTGGAGATGGAAATGGCAGACCACTCCAGTACTCTTGCCTGGAAAATCCCATGGACGAAGGAGCCTGATAGGCTACGGTCCATAGGGTTGCAAAGGGTCGGACATGACTGAGCGACTTCACTTTCACTTTCACACATCATTTAGGCTCTAAAATAAGCAATTTATATTCATCTCATGGAAACCTCAAATCCAATGAAGTAGACACTATTATGTCTCCAATTTACAGCTGAAGAAAGTGAGGCTTCAAGAGGCTAAGTAACATGCCCAAGGCCACAAGCAGCACTAAGACAGGAATTCAACTGGATGAAATCAAGACTGTATCAAGATAGTCATAATCATGTTTTCTTGATTTTTTCTATTATGAAACACTGCCCTTTTTGAAAATTAATCAGAAAATCAGATAATGACTTTGGGGAACAAACTGTCAATATCAATAGTTTTAAGCCCTTCTCACTATGGACGGAGGGGCCTGGTAGGCTGCAGTCCATGGGGTCGCTGGGAGTCAGACAGGACTGAGCGACTTCACTTTCACTTTTCACTTTCATGCATTGGAGAAGGAAATGGCAACCCACTCCAGTGTTCTTGCCTGGAGAATCCCAGGGATGGGGGATCCTGGTGGCCTGCCGTCTATGGGGTTGCACAGAGTTGGACACGACTGAAGCGACTTAGCAGCAGTGACTTAGCAGCAGCAGCACTAACCTTGATCACTTTCTTTTTCAGTTCCCTAAATCTCGGCTTGGAGTCAACCGTTCTTCTTGGCCATTTGTGCTTACCTTGTTAACCAGCCTTCCATCTGAGGGACTCCAAGGGTCCTATCTCTAAGCTGTCTCCTTTACTTCTTTTTGGTTCAGTTATTAATGATCTATTTCCTCTGTTAGGCTATTCAAACTTTTCAAATGACAGCCTTTGGTAACTTTAAATGTAAGACAGAACTTTCCTATTTCTTGCCATCAAAAGCAACTAAAGGTAAAAAGAAATTTGCTTCTGAGAACATAGAGGCTTGACCAATCAGAAGCCATAATATCTCAGCTTTGTCTACTTCTTTTCCCTTTCCCATCAGATTTCTCTTATGTTCACTTGAAATAAAGATCTTGAGTTAACAGGAGTCCATGGCAGCTAATCTTGAGAAACACCCTGACAAGGATTCAGCAAAAAAGTGTCTCAGATACAAAGTTTTCAGCATAATCTGGAAAATGCCACTTTATGGTAAAGTGTAATTGACTATAGTTCTGACAGTTTTTGAACACCAATTTAAATGCTTTTCATTATAACCTTATTAGGATGACAGATCTAACCCTGAAATTTTGACTGCTAACTTCACTAGCAATAGTCCAGATTTTCCAAACATCTGCTTCTATTTATCTCTTTATTTTTCTCAGATTCCCTCTGTGCTCATTGGCTGACCTTGACATCACAGCCAAACCCTAAATCAAGGCGTTTTATCATTCTCCATTTTTTCCCAAAGAAGGTCCTGAGTTTTTATTATCCAAGCAATAACAGATTCCATTTCTAGGACTTCTTATCTTTTCTTGAACCACATAATAAATAACTGGAATATTATGCCGACAAGGAAACTTCTGTTTTACATTTTTGGAAGCAACATAGTCAACAAGTTGATCATGACCTTGGTTACACTATGTAACTTGTTGGTACATCTCCTTTCTGAACTGTGATGACAAGCAGAAAATTGGGTATATCTGCATTTCTATTACAAATTAAATAATCAAAATTTGATCTTAAAAAAAAAAAAAACAAGGAAACTGTCAAGTTTGATAAAACAGTCAGATGCCCTTGAAAATAATGAGAATCTGATTAGACATTTGGGAGGGCATACAATTCAGGAGTCTCAGAAGGGTGAACCACAGAAGGATCACAATGACCTAGGTAGGGAGTATTAAATATGTATTTCAAACTGTTGCCCCCAAAGAAGTTCAATATAGATCACATACATGGATCTCTGCCTAAGTTAGCCTTCCTCCTGTTTAACTAGGCACCATGTCTAAGAGCTGAGTGTCTGACTCATTCTCTTCTAAGCCCTAGAGGGACGAAATTATACAATTCTCCACAGGTATTTTGGCAGCTTCTTGGGACATTTCACTGAAGGCTCATCTCCATTCCTCTCTGAGGAGAAATGCACTTGCTCCATTAGGGACATCAGACCACCAGAACAAATGGTCACTCCCAGGGCAAGGTGATGGCCTTGTTAGATCGGACAGAACCAGTCTGTGATCCAACTTCAGAGGACATTTATTGAGCATCTACTCTACATCAGGCACTGGGCGAGTTCCTCCCACAGGGGCTAACTACCTCCTCCC
The DNA here is from genome assembly GCA_006410675.1 of Oreotragus oreotragus. Taxonomy (NCBI): domain Eukaryota; kingdom Metazoa; phylum Chordata; class Mammalia; order Artiodactyla; family Bovidae; genus Oreotragus; species Oreotragus oreotragus. Next base: position 109,231 of record SJYX01011330.1, on the reverse strand, counting down.
TGGCCAGGAGATTTACATACCTGACCCAACTCTACCAATCATTTGCCTGGAGAACTTGGACCTGAGTATGATTTCTTTCTACAAAACTGGAGAAAAGTTACCTGTGCTTTTTATCTTCTAGAATTGTGGATCAAGTGAATAAATAAATGGCAAATCCTTTCTAAAAGTGTTCTTGAAATAAAAATGTAAATACAGAAATGTCTATAACCTAGTGTATACCTTGTATACATTTTCACAAACTAAACACACCAGTGTAACCACCTCACAGTCCAAGACACTGATTAAGATCCAGAAGCCCTATACCGTGCTCCCTAATGGCCACCCACCCACCAGAGGTAAACACCATTCTGACTTCTAACAGCCTCAATTCACTGTGACTATTTTTGTTTTATATGTAAATAGAGTCGCACTATATGCTCTTTTGTGTACGACTTTTGCACTCGTCTCACACGCTAGTAAAGTCATGCTCAACATTCTCCAAGCCAGGCTTCAGCAATATGTGAGCCGTGAACTCCCTGATGTTCAAGCTGGTTTTAGAACAGGCAGAGGAACCAGAGATCAAGTTGCCAACATCCGCTGGATCATGGAAAAAGCAAGAGAGTTCCAGAAAAACATCTATTTCTGCTTTATTGACTATGCCAAAGCCTTTGACTGTGTGGATCACAATAAACTGTGGAAAATTCTTAAAGAGATGGGAATACCAGACTACCTAACCTGCCTCCTGAGAAATCTGTATGCAGGTCAGGAAGCAACAGTTAGAACTGGACATGGAACAACAGACTGGTTCCAAATAGGAAAAGGAGTACGTCAAGGCTGTATATTGTCTTCCTGCTTATTTAACTTATATGCAGAGTACATCATGAGAAACACTGGACTGGAAGAAACACAAGCTGGAATCAAGATTGCCGGGAGAAATATCAATCACCTCAGATATGCTGACGACACCACCCTTAGGGCAGAAAGTGAGGAGGAGCTAAAAAGCCTCTTGATGAAAGTGAAGGAGGAGAGCGAAAAAGTTGGCTTAAAGCTCAACATTCAGAAAACGAAGATCATGGCATCTGGTCCCATCACTTCATGGGAAATAGATGGGGAAACAGTGGAAAAAGTGTCAGACTTTATTTCTTTGGGCTCCAAAATCACTGCAGATGGTGACTGCAGCCATGAAATTAAAAGACGCTTACTCCTTGGAAGAAAAGTTATGACCAACCTGGATAGTATATTCAAAAGCAGAGACATTACTTTGCCGACTAAGGTCCGCCTAGTCAAGGCTATGGTTTTTCCTGTGGTCATGTATGGATGTGAAAGTTGGACTGTGAAGAAAGCTGAGCGCCGAAGAATTGATGCTTTTGAACTGTGGTGTTGGAGAAGACTCTTGAGAGTCCCTTGGACTGCAAGGAGATCCAACCAGTCCATTTTGAAGGAGATCAACCCTGGGATTTCTTTGGAAGGAGTGATGCTCAAGCTGAAACTCCAGTACTTTGGCCACCTCATGCGAAGAGTTGACTCACTGGAAAAGACTCTGATGCTGGGAGGGATTGGGGGCAGGAGGAGAAGGGGACGACCGAGGATGAGATGGCTGGATGGCATCACGGACTCGATGGACGTGAGTCTGAGTGAACTCCGGGAGATGGTGATGGACAGAGAGGCCTGGTGTGCTGCGATTCCTGGGGTCGCAAAGAGTCGGACACGACTGAGCGACTGAACTGAACTGTATGACTTTTGTTGCTCAACATTATGTTTGTGGATTTCATCCACATTGTGATGTGCTTTTGTAGGTTCTTCATTCTCATTTTGTAGGATCCCACTGAATGAAGAGGCAGCATTTTGTTTATCACTTCCACTGTTGGTGGGCATTTGAGTAGTATCTACTTTGTGCCTACTACTAATAATAAGTATGCTGTACATGTCTTTTAGTGGACAAATGTACTCACTTCTGTTGGATACACAATGAGGGTGTATCTGCTGACTCAGAATGTATATGTGCATTGAGCTTCAGGAGATACTGAAGCCAAATGGCTTTCCAAAATAGTGGTTCCAGTTTATCTTCCCAACAGTAATGCCTGAGAAATACCAACATTTGATATTCTTGGATTTTTCTTTTTTTTTTTTTTAATTTAGTTAGATAAATTACTTCTTAGTGAAAACGGATCATTGTTATTTTGAGTGACTGGATCTTTTTTACTTCAGAGCTCACCACATCACAACACATTAAGATTCCATGTTCTCATACTACGTGTCTGAGGAACTTTTAATTATTTAACAAAGCAGCATCTGTATCTATGGAAGTAAACTGAACTTAGGTCACTGGATTATACTATTCATATTTATACTATTACCTAGATATAGGACATCTCAGTTTTAAATGTCTGCAGTAAAATGTTTATTTCTCAGCTGGTATTATGCCCTAGCAATAGCTATTAAAATGAATCATGTAACTAAATTGCCAGTCTGTTATCTCAAGATGAAGACACTTGGTTTAAAAAGACACTTGGTTTAAAAAGTGCTTTTTTAGAAGCGCTTTAGAAGGCAAGGTGTCACAGAAACAGACTCACAGACATAGAGAAGAGACTTATGGTTGCCAAGGAAGAAGGGGGCTGGGGAAGGGGTAGATTGGAAGTCTGGGATTAGCAGATGAAACTGTTATATATACAGTGGATAAATAATAAGATCCTACTGTATAGCATGGGAACTATGATTCTGGTTGCAGGTTAGAATCAATATTTGGAGGGGGTATTAAAATTAGGGCTTCCCAGATGGCACTAGTGATAAAGAACCCGTATTACAGAATCAGTATCCTGTGATAAAACATAATGGAAAAGAACGTGAAAAGCAATGTACATATCTGTATAACTAAACCATTTTGCTATACAGGAGAAATTAATACAACATCATAAATCAACTATACTTTGATAAAATATTTTTTAATTAAAAATGAAGATAAGGTGCCAATTTGAATAAGCCTTGTAGATCCCCCTGACCTACTTTCTCATCCTATTGGTGAAGAAGCTGAAGACCATGAAGACCAGAAAAATCCTTGCCTGAGTTGCTAGAGGCACTTAGTATCAAAGCCAAGAGCAGAACCTAACTCCCCAGAGCCTTCTTTGACCTAATTCTCTTTCTCCCTTCAAAGTTTCTTGCAGAGCTGAGAAAAAGATGCCCCTGCACAGAGGTGACCACAGAGGAAACCTAAAATGGACAGAACGGTCGAGGAAAAGGCTGAGGCGAAGTCACTGAAGAAAGAGCAGCTGTGGGCAGAAGAGTCTCAAAGAAGCCGGGGGGGAAGACTGAGGTGGAATATCTGATGGGTGCACCCGCTGGCTGCCCAAGGTTAGACAGGAAAGTCGCACAAGAACTGCTTTCTCTTTCAGTCATCCATCCCCCAGTCTAACCAGTTTTTTACAAACTTCCTTGGAGGTCTCAGCCTCCTTCCTACCTTAGGATTTGATCATCTCTATCCAGATAATCCTTTTCATAACAGTCCCGCATTCCACTTCTCCACCCAAATTATTCCTACACATCTTTCAGCTCTCTGGGTCTTCTATATCCAGAGCACTTACTTAATCACCTCACCATGTTATTCCTCTCTCATGCCTGGCACTTGGTAGGTAAATACATGATGATAAATAAATGGATGAATGAATGAATGAATGACTATGCTCTCCAGCACAGTCCTTGTCTAGTAATAGAGGTGGAAATCCTTGCCTTGGTTCACTCATTGTAGCTTCTGGTTCTTTCGTGGGGAGAAGGGACTCAGAGAGCTTTGCTGTTATTTTTAAGTAATTTTAACATTCTCCCCAAGTATTAATCCTAAATGCAGCCAGAGTTGGGAACCACTGAGCTTGAGTGTATGTAAGTGTGCATGCTCAGTTGCGTCAATAGTGTTCAACTCTTTGCAACCCTATGCACAATATCTTGTCAGGCTCCTTTGTCCATGGGATTCTCCAGGCAAGAATACTGGAGCGGGTTGCCAAGCCCTCCTCCAGGGGATCTTGCCAACCCATGGATCTAGCCTGTGTCTTTTATGTCTCTTTCTTTGGCAGGTGAGTTCTTTACCACTAGTGCCATCTGGGAAGCCCTAATTTTAATACCGCCTCCAAATATTGATTCTAACCTGTAACCAGAATTGAGAACCACTGGGGTTCAGTAATTGTTATCAATTCTGGTTGCACATGAGAACTTTTATATTTTCTAAAAGAAAGAAACAGTTGATAAAATATGGGGATGATCTGGAGGGATGATGTGGGGTGGGAGGTGGGAGGGGGGTTCATGTTTGGGAGTTCGTGTAAAAAAATAAATAAATACAAAAATGTAGTTTGNATCAATTCTGGTTGCACATGAGAACTTTTATATTTTCTAAAAGAAAGAAACAGTTGATAAAATATGGGGATGATCTGGAGGGATGATGTGGGGTGGGAGGTGGGAGGGGGGTTCATGTTTGGGAGTTCGTGTAAAAAAATAAATAAATACAAAAATGTAGTTTGTGTAATTTTTAAATAATTTGAGACAATAACGGGTGCAAAGAAAGGTACACTTTTAATAGTGAGAATAAATGAAAAGAGATTGTTTATAATCATCTCAAAGCCTAGAGTGGCTTCTCTACTCTTCTCTACATACCACTTTCTACCACCATCATAATTCACCTGCATCCCATCCCCCAGAAAAGAGGGGTAGGGGAAGGGAAAGAGGGAACAAAATAAGATAAAAACAGCCCCCATTACAGCATGGTAGAATGACCAGAGAAGAAAGAAGCCAGTATCAAGCTAAGGGGGGAAATAAAAAAACAAGGGGATAAAATGACATCAACACAGTGGTCTTGCTCAGGGAAACAAAGAATGTTGGAATGTAAATGGTGAATTCCTATCCTAAAGGACAAGTTTCAATTCTGTAACTGTTAATCATGAAAATTTGAAAGGGTTTAACCTCACCAAATATAGACCTACCCCTAGCCAAGCACAGATATGTTCCTTTGTGTAATAGTTTATTTGCCCCTTCCTTACCCACTGATTTCTCTTATCACATTGTGAAGATTCTGCCTAGGAAACAGGAAGAACTAAGCACAGGTGAGTTAATGAATTTGATTCATCTGACAAAGCTTGCACAGTTCCTCCATCTTCAGGCCCTTTAGTTCATATCAGTGAACATCCTAGTGAGATGAAGGCATTCACCCATTTTGCTATTAATATCAGGCGGTAAACAATATGCCAGGAAAATCTGGCAGTTTTTGCAGCTTTGTCAAGTTTAGGTTTAGGAAAAGCTAGTTACTTTCCTTTTAGCAGAGAAGGGAGAAGAACAGAGGGTCAAGTGAACAGGAGCTAGGGTCTTACCAGCTTAGCTCTGTGGACTCGGGCAAGTTATTTCACCCCTCTGTGATTCCTGTCCTCAACTACAAGCCAGGAGTAATAAGAGTATCTATTTCATAGGGTTAATAGAATTTAATGAGTTAAGTAATATAAAAGCTTGGCACATAATAAGGATTCATAATATGTAAGCTATAATCAGCATTAGCTCTTTCACTTACACAATTGGTTCTGCTATACCAGAAACCATGTATTCGTCCTGACATAATTGGTATATCTGGGAATAATCTGAGCATAATGCAAATTTTAAATCTGCTATGTGCACCCAGCTGAACTGAGCTGTTTGAGAATACACATATGCACATACCTAGTGTGGGCCTAGAAACACGTACCACTACTTTAGTTCACTGTGTGTGGGATGAAGCACATCCACTGTTACAACTTTTGCTGTCATTTCAGTAACTTCCTTCTTCACTGTAATTTACCAACTGCCACCTTTCTGACACCCACTTCCACAAGGCTATTGTTTAGTTGCTAAGCCGTGCCCACCTCTTTTGTGACCCCACAGACTATAGCCCGCCAGGCTTCTCTGTCCATGACATTTCCCAGGCAAGTACACTGGAGTGGGTAGCCATTCCCTTCTCCAGGGACCAAACCCACATCTCCTACATTAGCAGGCAGATTCTTTACCATTGAGCCACCAGGGAAACCCCACGCTTATTGTAGCATTTATGTATTTCTTAACCACTGAGCATGTACAAAACTACATCACCATTTTTACTAGGTTTGTCTTTTTCCTGTGCCACTGATGGAGTTTAGGATTACTGTGCTCCCGGTCACATTTCCTCCATTGGCCCTGTGGCTCTTGTTCTGCAATTTTGCATAGAGCTATTGGAACACATATTCTGCACTGTAGTAGAACTAACTATAGTTAGCATAGTTGCAGTCATTGACATGAGTAGCTGAACTAAAATGAATATCTTTCTTACTTATATTTTAGTTAGAAATTATAAGTATATGATATACTGATATTTTGGTTAGGTAGCATCACAAAGACTACTTTATTGAAATAACTAGGCTCTAATAGTATTACAAAACGTATATAAAGATCCTTCTCAAAAAGTTTTAGGATAAAATCCAGTAGAGCTCCTCCACTAATAGGAAGAGCAGTTCTACCTACTCTCCTGGAGTCTTATTTCTAGTCCTGATTGGGATTCTTCTTTCTCATTTACTAGGAATCTCTGTCTAGGTTTCATATTTCTGCCACAGTATACCCACAAACTTCCATCTACAGACATACTCATTCTAGAAATAATGTCTGGGGCTTCCCTGGTGGTTCAGTGGTAAATAATACACACGCCAATGTAGAAGACGTGGGTTTGATCCCTGATCCGGGAAGATCCCATACACCACGGAGCATCTAGGCATGTGAACCACAACTATGGAGCCAGTGCTCGTGGCCTGGGAGCCACGACTGCTGAGCCCACACACCCTACAGCCTGTGCTCCGCAACAAAAAAGCCACTGCAACAAGAAGCCCGCACACCCCAGCTGGAGAGCAGCCCTGCCCTCCGCAGCCAGAGAAAGCCGTCACAGCAACGAAGACCCAGCACACCCACTGAATACAGAGATACGATGATTTTAAAGTTTTAAAATAAATTTCTGTGATTTCCCCCTGGAAATCACAAATTTCCAGGATTTGTGATTTCAAATTCTGTTGATTTCATTCAACAATACTGTACAGACCTACTATGTCCAAGGCGCCAGAGATATTGAACACAAAGATGAATGAAATACTTCCTTTCACCTAGAGAAACTCAGGGCCTTCAGATTCCTGGCAGAGTTATTCCTGAGAGGGTTCAGCTCACTCATATCTCTAAATTAAAAACAAAATTTTTAAAGCAATATAGCAAGAATGGCTCCTAAACTTCTGTTTATTTTCTTGTTCCTACTAAGAAGCAGGCACAGTAATAGCTACTGGCTAATGCCTTTTTAAAAAAAACTAAATAGAATGATCCCTCTGTTAATTTCTTTTCTGCTCCCCATTAGGCTTCAAATACTGCTGCTGCTGCTAAGTCACTTCAGTCGTGTCCGACTCTGTGTGACCCCATAGACGGAAGCCCACCAGGCTCCCCCATCCCTGGGATTCTCCAGGCAAGAACACTGGAGTGGGTTGCCATTTCCTTCTCCAATGCATGAAAGAGAAAAGTGAAAGTGAAGTCACTCAGTCTGTCCGACTGTTAGCGACCCCATGGACTGCAGCCCACCAGGCTACTCCATCCATTGGATTTTCCAGGCAAGAGTACTGGGGTGGGGTGACATTGCCTTCCCCAGGCTTCAAATACTAACTTATTTTTTCAGCTATTTTAACTTTAATGGCAGATAATTACATTTTTTATAGAATTTTAAATAGAATGTCATATGATGAAACTCATGTTAGAATATGAACACCACATTGAAAAAGAAAGCATACTTTCTGGTATAGAGGTTTCTGACCCTTCTCACGTAGTTGCTTATATCTTAACAAGAGAAAATATATGAATGTATGTAGTTTCCAAGAGGATAAAAGGAGCATACGGGTAAGAAGATCCAAATGGGGAACACCTTTCTAGTAGGGGAAGTAGGAACATCATGACAAGGTCTCTCTGAGAATGTTCCCAAGGGTCTTTATATATATAAATAATTATCTTGTTGAGATGACCAAGATCTCATCCTGGGTAAAGGTATCCGAAAATCCTCAAAGACCATGGTGGGGGACTGTGCCTTAAAATAACAGTAAGATCGTGCAGTTCTGAGTCAATTTTCAAGGTTTCACATGATTAAAGTGAGTCATCTCTACTACTACAGTCCATAGGATCACGAAGAATCAGATACGACTAAAGTGACTTAGCATTAATCTCTACTAATTGAGCTCTTGTATGAAGTGCCTGGAATTCAAGGTTACTTTTAATATGACTTTGGATTCCATAGATGATAAATTCCATGAATTCCTTTAGTCTCTGGTGAAATTAAGCAAGCAAATCACCACTTTTGAATCTTCAAACTTTTATTAATCCAAAGGATGCATTTTAAAATTCTCTCATTTCCCAAAATTTCAGAGCTGGTAAGGAAAACATCTAAGAACTATTCAGCCCCCTAGACTTTAATATTCTGTATACCATATTCTGCCACACCTTAGATGCTAAGTGTAGGGAAGTCCAGAAACTTAAGTGAGTGGGAGCCTTGTTTTAGTTTGAGAGTTTACTGGCAAGTTCCAAGGACTGGGGTAAGCTGTCAGGAAGGAGTCCTGGAAAGCAAGCTTAGTAAACAGCAAAGACAGAACCTCAGTTGGTTCCCATTTCAACGTCCTGCTTGCATGTTTCAAAGGCGACCAAGCAGAATGCCAATCCATTGGAAATACTGTACAGTATATAAGGACAGAACTAGAAATTAGGACCTACATGTTGAGTTCTGAATATAAGCAGACCTCTCTCCTTAAAGTGTACACAAACTGTTGTTGCTAGAATTAAAACAAATTTTAACCACAGAAGAATTAATGCAGCCTTAAATTTCTGGGTTAAATTCAGAGCAAAATATGTGCAAAACAAAATTGAGATCATTCCTGAATAACCGAGTTAAACCTTTAGAGACACTAAAAGAAAAACACTGCCTCCCTCCCTTCCTGCATCCCACCCCCCCTCTCTTTATTTCTCTCACACACAAACTCCTCAAACCAACACCAAAAGATTATTTTTAAAAATACAGATTTTTAAACTAACAAAATAAGCTCTAAATACAATTGGAGTGCAGAGGCTTCTATTAATACTAAAGTAAGCAATGCACAGAATTTAAGCAAAGTTCTACTTCACTGCTCCTCCAAATATAGTTTTGTGATCGCTCTGCAGACGTTAGTTAGTAGGAAGAAAGTGCCTAATGGATCAGAAATCCAAGCATATTTAAGTAGAAAGAATGCTTTTCCTTTAACTAAATAGTACTGGGTCCCAGGAATCAAACCAAGAGAATACATAGCAGAGGAAAAAAGGTCAAGATGACACAATGCTGTTTGTCAGTTGACCACCTGATCTCTTAAACAATCACCCTTTGATGCTTTGCATGTTCTCAGAGGATAGACATGAAATTAACACCAACAAAGATCCCTGAAATTCATATGCATTTATCTAAAACTCCCCTTACCCTGAAGTTTTATAAGGAAAACTATTTCATTTTCATTAACAAACAAAACTGTGCGTTAAATTCCCACCACCCACCATGTCATATGCTCAAATGCAACACTTACTATCATTGCTTGTGGTGGTGGTTGAGAGGGGGAGGCAGATCTCCCTCCGAATTTGGGGTCTAATGTGGCCTCCTAGTGCATTTGCAGAGCAGTCTTTGTGTGAGTTCTGGTAGTTGCCTGGCTACATTGAGAAATAAGTGATCCACTCTGCTTCTGGGGCAGTATCCAGGCAGGCACTCTCTGCTCTGAGCTGGTTCCTTTGCTCTTAACGTAAAACATTTAACTCCTTCTCTGAAAGGAAAGATGTGCTGGCTATAAGGAGTGGCAGGAAGCCTGGATGACCATAAGGAGCGGTAGAAGTCCTGATCTAACAAGGATTGGATTCCTGGGAGTTGAAAATCAGTTGAGTGATTTTCTCAGACTGCATGAGACCAACTCTGGGAACACACAGCAAATAAAATGCCACAAATGAAGTCAGTAGTGACTATCAAAACTGGAGATGAAGCTGCAGGACTGGTCTCACTGGCCTCAACTCAAATCCAGCTCTGGAGTCAACTAATACCTTTCAGGAAAGAGAAACTTAGACAAGAGTCAGCATGAAAAGCATCCTGGGTCTTGGATATTCTTCTAGTTAGAGAGCTCAAATGAACCTTCAAAGCACTTCTATTGATAGAAAGATACAGTTGAAGCACTCTGCTATAACCCACAGTTTGATCATGCCACCCAGTCTGGATCTCATTTCTTCCTCCTTTTCCCTAAGTCTGTGTCATTGAGATTGCAGAATGACTTGAGGCTGAGTTGACTTATCCAGAATGTTTTGAGAAAATGAAAAATTTCTAATGGAGCATCATTGGGATTATGCTAAAGGAAGCACTGTGCAATTCAGACATTTTAACATAATCATTAGAACCGTGATGATTCAGGCAGGATACTATTCTAGAACAGTAATGGCCATCTTTTTAGAAGCTACTGAAAGTATTGTTGTCTTTCTCTCTCTCTCTTATTTCAAATTGTTACATGATTAGCCATCCACCAGTCTTCCATTAGAGAAACAACCCATAATTATTCCCCTGGAAGGGGCAGCCACATGCCCTGCCAGGATGCCACACTGTGCCCAGGCATAGCATACAAGCATACCCATGCCTCTCTGCCATGGTACAGAAAGTCATTTCCAGGAGAACTTTGGCTTCTTGGCCTCATTGCAGATGGATTCAAAAGAGGAAAAGAGACAGACAAAGCAGCAGATGGAGAGTAGCTGGCTGCGTCAATTCAGTCTACAGACATTTGCACAACCAAGAAATGAGTGCAGCTTTGCAGTACACTAAAGTACCCCTGGGTGGGATGATGGCAGAGCAGAATAGGGATGCCTGTGTGGCATAGTTGGAAATCAGGGTCCACCCAACCAGGGCTGAGAGTAATATGCAACTGCAAGAACCATAACCACTTTGTAGTAAAACCAAGTTACCAGAGTGGGGCCCAAAGACAATGGAATTTCAATCTTACTGATTTTGGCTTCTGTTCTTATATTTATGTAGCTACTTGAAATGCTAGTTCTACTGGGTTCTGAACATTCTCTGCAAGGAAGATTCCCAAGAAATGGGCAAAGAAATACCTTAGGTACAAGAAATGATAATTGATCCTTCCCAAATACGGTGAAATCAACACATTTCACAAGAAATCTGCATCATCAGAAGTTCTCCCTAAAAAAAAAAAAAAAGAAAGAAAGAAAGAAAGAAATTAGTAGTGAATGAACACAGTAATCAACCCTAAAATATTGCAACCCTTTGGAAGAACACAGAGATACAACCTAAAAGATCACTCCATTTTCAAGGTTCTATCAATCCAAAGTAGTATCTTCATATTTTTAAAGTATAAATTGAAGTAGCACAATACCTCCTTTTTAACTCTTGAGGATTCATAGAGACATAAGTCCTGGTTGAATACCAGTTGAACACACATGCTGGGTAGCTTTTTCAGTGGTGATGGATTTCTCTCAAGCTCTTCAAACCATTCCACACCAACATTCTTGATTTATGTTGGCAAAAAGCAGCTTCCTAGAATTTTGGTTCCCCCTGAACACTGTGTCATTGCAGAGCCCATGTGCCCCAGGGCACACATTCTCATTCGCATCTCTTTGCAACCCCAAGGATAGCATGCCAGGCTCTTTTGTCCCTCGAATTTTCCAGGTAAGGACACTGGAATGGGTTTCCATTTCTTACTCCACAGGATCTTCCCTACCCAAGGATTGAACATGAGTCTCCTGTGTCTTCTTCATTGGCAGGTAGATTCATTACCACTGAGCCACCTGGAAAGTCCCTGCCCCCAGGGAGGTAGATGCACAAATCTCAGCAGCATACACTACTCCAAGATATCACTAGAGAATACAAATGGGCTAGCGTGGTGAAGCAACACACTATGAATACACATTTAAGCTGAAGCTGACAATGAAAATAACACCAAAAATGCATAGCCGATCAAGTGGAGTAGTGTGCTTTTCCTGATTGGGCAAGATCCAAGTTTCCTTGAGGAAGCACATCAGCTGTAAGCACCCCCCCTTATCAACTCCATGTTAATTGCTTCCAGACTCTTTGAGGATCTTCTAGGTAATTATGAGTTAGGTCCCTCTTAGTCATGTTAATTATCAATACATAGCAGTGCCTAAATTTCTGCTTTTTACATTAATTGTTTTTCATAGAGTAGTACAAACTACTCATCACTTGACTGGAATTGCAAAAATATCTTCCCATCACACTAAGAACATTTTGGTTGGGTCTAACAAGTGGATTTCAGAGGGACTGGCAGTCCATGGGTTGGGCCCCCGTGCATTTTGAAATAGCCTGTATGTTACAACCATGGCACTCAACCTAAACAACCTCACTGTCCATTTGTTGTTACTGAGTTGGTCTAAGTCAGGCTTTATCTGCATCAGTGGGGAAAACTTAACATCTGCTGGATCATCAAAAAAGCAAGAGAGTTCCAGAAAAACATCTATTTCTGCTTTATTGACTATGCCAAAGCCTTTGACTGTGTGGATCACAATAAACTGTGGAAAATTATTCAAGAGATGGGAATACCAGACCACCTGACCTGCCTCTTGAGAAACCTGATGCAGGTCAGGAAGCAACAGTTAGAACTGGACATGGAACAAAAGACTGGTTCCAAATAGGAAAAGGAGTACGTCAAGGCTGTATATTGTCACCCTGTTTATTTAACATATATGCAGAGTACATGATGAGAAACGCTGGGCTGGAAGAAGCACAAGCTGGAATCAAGATTGCCGGGAGAAATATCAATAACCTCAGATATGCAGATGACACCACCCTTATGGCAGAAAGTGAAGAGGAACTAAAAAGCCTCTTGATGAAAGTGAAAGAGGAAAGTGAAAAAGTTGGCTTAAAGCTCCACATTCAGAAAACTAAACCAGATCATGGCATTTGGTCCCATCACTTCATGGCAAATAGACGGGGAAACAGTGGAAACAGTGTCAAACTTTATTTTGGGGGGCTTCAAAATCACTACAGATGGTGATTGCAGCCATGAAATTAAAAGATGCTTACTCCTTGGAAGGAAAGTTATGACCAACCTAGATAGCATATTCAAAAGCAGAGACATTACTTTGCCAACAANAGTGAAAAAGTTGGCTTAAAGCTCCACATTCAGAAAACTAAACCAGATCATGGCATTTGGTCCCATCACTTCATGGCAAATAGACGGGGAAACAGTGGAAACAGTGTCAAACTTTATTTTGGGGGGCTTCAAAATCACTACAGATGGTGATTGCAGCCATGAAATTAAAAGATGCTTACTCCTTGGAAGGAAAGTTATGACCAACCTAGATAGCATATTCAAAAGCAGAGACATTACTTTGCCAACAAGGTCCGTCTAGTCAAGGCTATGGTTTTTCCTGAGGTCATGTATGGATGTGAGAGTTGGACTGTGAAGAAAGCTGAGCACCAAAGAATTGATGCTTTTGAACTGCGTTTTTGGAGAAGATTCTTGAGAGTCCCTTGGACTGCAGTCCATCCTAAAGATCAGTCCTGGGTGTTCATCATTCCTGGAAGGAATGATGCTAAAGCTGAAACTCCAGTACTTTGGCCACCTCATGCGAAGAGCTGACTCATTGAAAAAGACTCTGATGCTGGGAGGGATTGGGAGCACGAGCTGAAGGGGATGACAGAGAGTGAGATGGCTAGATGGTATCACCGACTCAATGGACGCGAGTTTGAGTGAATTCCGGGAGTTGGTGATGACAGGGAGGCCTGGCGTGCTGCGACTCATGGGGTCACAAAAAGCTGGACACGACTGAGCAACTGAACTGAACTGGATGAACTGGTACTCCCTTCCATGGGGAAGAACATACATTATCACTGCATTTCTGGACTCCATCCTTACTTCCATTCACTCTTGCCTTGACAGTGCATATAAAACACATCCTCCAATGCCAGCATTGTCAGTCATAAAGATGATGTTGTAGTCATTTTGCCTTACTCTTTTGTCTTTTTTCTTAACTGTGTTTGAATTTGGGCAGAAAAAAGTTTTCCCTAGCACACCCCAACATTTGGTACATTCATTAGGAACACTGAGAAATTAAACAAATAGCAAGAATGCTGGAGAATAAAATAAACATGTTAAAAAATCTTGAGGGGCACTGGGCTTTGGATTTTTATGCATGGCAGAGATGTTTTGACCTTTGTGGGTTGTGGAGGCTTTTATTGGCTCACAAGGTTGCTTTTCCCGCTTGAATTTTTTAAAAGTTCTGTGACTTGGAAAACGGGGTATAAGCTTCAGATCACATGATATTTCAATTCTAACAGATGATTGCAACTTATCCTATGATTGCTTTATATATGGCTTTTTGTTTACTTATGGATTCTGACAGCCAACAGGAAAGTTGATGGCCCTCAGCAAAGACACAGTTCTCAGGAGAAGTATCAGGACAACGGGGCTTCACAATGAGGTGGCTGAGGGCCTCAAGAATCAGCCAAGGCACATGTGTGGGAATGAACTCATCACGCGCCAACTGTGTGGGCCTTAGAGGGCCTGGACATTAGTGGGCATGGCCAAGCCCACGGTGAAATCTTGGTCTTCACACACATGTGCTGATGAATCAGGCCCCCTGCGTACACTGGTGAGGACTCAAGGCCACACATTAAGTGGTCAAGCTGGGATCTGAAAGCAGGCTGTCTGTGCACCACAATCCAAGTTTTTAACAACTTGTATTGATTTTCCTTCACTGATGCAAAAAATTTAGTGAGCTGATACAACATAAATGTATTATGCTGCAGTTCTGGAGGCCATATATCCAAAAATGGGGCCCACTGGGCTAAAATCAAGGTGTTGGCAGGGCTGCATTCATTCTGGAGGTTCTAAGGGAAAATTCATTTCTTTACGTTTTCCAGTTTCTAGAGGTTCCCTATATTCCTGGGCTCATGGCCCTTTCTTCCATTCTTAAAGACAGTAGCATAGCATCTTCAAACCTCTGACTCTCACACTCTTGTCTCTCTTTTATAAGAGACCTTTTGATTATATTGGTTTTACCTAGATAATCCAGTTCAAAATGCTTCAGAATTTACATCTGCAAATTCTTTTATTGCCTTGTAAGGTAATTTCACAGGTTCCATGGACTAGGATGTGGACATCTTTAGGGGACCATTTATTATTCTGTCTACCACGCCAGGATACATCCACATGGAAACTGCATTTTGGATCATGGTCTTTGATGACATACTAAGCCCCACATTCTGGGAATGTCATTTTTTTTTCTGGGATGATTGCTTTAGGGGTTGAGGTTTGGCCTCTCTTCTAAACGTGGTAGGTGTGGCCCACCAGTGAAAATATGTTTTTGAAACTTTTAACCAATCAAATCTATGAGCAACTTGGCATTGAACAGTATACTTTTTGCAGGGACAACACCAACCCCAGTAAGAGAAAGCTTGGGCTGCAACCACTGGCAGAACCTCTCTCTCTGCCGAGATGGTGGAAATCTTCCACGTGCTGTGCTTAGTCGCTCAGTCATATCCGAATCTGCAACCCCATGGACTGTAGCCTGCCAGGCTCTTCTGTTCAGGGGGATTCTCCAGGCAAGAATACTAGAGTGGGTTGCCATGCCCTCCTCCAGGGGATCTTCCCAATCCAGGGATTGAATCCAGGTCTTCTGCATTGCAGGGGGATTCTTCACTGTCTCAGCCACCAGGCCCAGCACTTAAAGAGAAGAAAATTACTTACTTTGGACTTAANCTCCAGGCAAGAATACTAGAGTGGGTTGCCATGCCCTCCTCCAGGGGATCTTCCCAATCCAGGGATTGAATCCAGGTCTTCTGCATTGCAGGGGGATTCTTCACTGTCTCAGCCACCAGGCCCAGCACTTAAAGAGAAGAAAATTACTTACTTTGGACTTAATTCATAAGAGCAACAGAATCTGATCTCATGCTATGATTCCTTTGGGTTTTGTCATCTTTGGACTTAAATTTGTAAGAGGATTAGTGTTTGGGTTTTAATTTTTCTAAAAGAATTACAATGGGAGAAATTTATTCCAGTTTAGGGCATCTCCACATTGTTGGTCTTTTATTAAGAGAATTTCTTTCTGAGTTCTCTTTGATTTTGTTGCTGAACCCCCGAGAGGTTATATTAGACAACTGCAGTAAGTAAGATAATGGGAAGAGAAAGGAAATAGGAAGAACAAATTTGGTCTTGAAGTTAATTTAATTAATGCACTGTTATAAACCATTTCAAGTCTCCCTGAGGCAAACTTTCCTCGTGGCAGGAGCAGACCTACCCGGACCAGCCCTGCTGGATGAGCTGGTTTAAGTCCAGGCAGGATTTGGTATCTGTGGTCAAGGCTAGGGGGGAGTAGGCTGTGGTGAGCTGTTGTAAGCTGGTCCTGTGCTCCAGAACTCCAGGGTCTCCTTCCCTTCATAAGTCTTGAATGGAGTCCCCAGAGCTGTGGCCACCAGGAAACAGATCACCTTCTCTGATATCAGGTTTGCTAGTTTAAAAGGTGATACTTTGGACTTTATCTGGCCCATTCCTTTGTCTTCTTTTCAGTTGGATCCAAATTTGAGTAAAACACAGGAGTGTAACTTAATGGGCTCCCATGAACTTTCCAGCAGTTTCTTTTTCCCCTTTAGATTGCTGTACTGGTCTTCCAACCAATCTCTTTTTCTAGGCAACACTTGCAGGCATTTGGGTTTGTACTCATTTGCTTAGAACAAGAGATCTTAACAATTTTGTGACATGAACCCCTTTGTCAGTCTGGAAAATCTGTGAACCCTTCTCAGAATAATGTCTTTGTAGTGGTAAAGAATCTGCCTGCTATGCAGAATTTCGCAGGTTGAATCCCTGGGTTGAGAAGATCCCCTGGAGTAGGAAATGGCAACCCACTCCAGTATTCTTGGCTGGGAAATCCCGTGGACATAGGAGCCTGGTGGGCAGCAGTCCATGGGGTCACAAAGAGTCAGACATGACTTAGGGACTAAAAAACAACAACAAAGGCCTAACATAAAACTGAAGATTACAAAGTAAACTAATCATACTGAAACGCAGTTCTCATAAATGTCTGAGAAACAACTCTGAAATATATAAATATGAATCTCTGTTAGTGTATTAAATAACAAGATCTAGTATTATGATACCAATGTATTGAGTAGCACAAATAACATTTCAAGATATTTCTAGCCACTATAATGAAGTGAAAGTGAAATCGTGTCCAACTCTTTGCAACCCATGGACTGCAGCCTCCCAGGCTCCTCCATCCATGGGATTTTCCAGGCAAGAATATCGGAGTGGGCTGCCATTTAAATATCTTTGACACCTATTGGTGACAAAGTGATAGGAAATGATAATTCTGATGTGGTATGTTGTCCAGATTCAAAAATGAAAGAAATGCAAAATTGCAGTAAACTGTTAGTGAAAATAAACATGTAATCTTTTTTCTTTTCAAGTTTATTAATGCTCTCCACGGAAACCCAAGTTACAAATCCTGGGCTTAGAGAGACTTCCTAGTACTTATTTGCTATATAAAAATCCCAGTAATCTACTTTCCCTAAAGGTCCTCTACCAGATTTCACTGTAGTTCTTATACCTCATCCTACATCACTTAGCCAGGTTGAACTGTTTTTATCTCAGATTTCTAACACTACTACATAAAATACTCAGATTTGCCCACATCCATTTCATTCATTCATGTGATCACTTCAAGTCCTGAGCCTTTTCACTGTGCATTAAATTATACTTATTTCTTTAACAGTCTTGTCTCCATGCATAGGAAAATGCTATAGCATCTCATCTCATTAAAAAGATCTGAATATTCAGAGTTTTCATAGAATTGCAAACTCAATGAGAATAGAAAATTTTCCTGACTTATTTACCATTGTACCCACAATTTGGGACATATAGAAGAACATCAACCAACATTTATGGAATAAAAAAGCCAATCCATTATCCGATAATAAACTCAGATTTCTTAGTGAAGCAAATACATACCTAACAGGATATAGGATCTTGGGCTTCCCTGATAGCTCAGCTGGTAAAGAATCTGCCTGCAATGCAAGAGACCCTGGTTTGATCCCTGGGTCGGGAAGATCTGCTGGAGAAGGGATAGGCTACCCACTCCAGTATTCTGGCCTGGAGAATTCCATGGACTAGATAGTCAGTCCATGGGGTCAGAAAGAGTAGGACGCGACTGAGCGACTTTNGGTCGGGAAGATCTGCTGGAGAAGGGATAGGCTACCCACTCCAGTATTCTGGCCTGGAGAATTCCATGGACTAGATAGTCAGTCCATGGGGTCAGAAAGAGTAGGACGCGACTGAGCGACTTTCACTTGGACTTTCAAGAGGATACAAATTACCTGGGAAACAAGAGTTTCATTATGAAACTGGCTTTAATTCTTGGAATGTCTATTTCTTTATTATTAGAAAATACAAAACCTTCTCCTTGTAAATGCTGCTCATATACACAGGGGATGAACAAGTACCTTAGTTTTCCTTAGAAAAGATGTAGTAAGTGTGTACCAATTTTCTCATTGCCTTTAATGGTGATAAATCTAAGTTTTCTATTTTGAGAATCATAACTACCTCCTGTTATGATGTTCTGGATGCTTTAATAAGTATATTTGCTCAATAAATCATGTTAACATTTGCTTCTTTCATATTAAACAGCTCAGTACTCCACTATTTTTTCCTGAAATACATGAATAATTTTTTAAAACATGAAAAATATCAGTTAAATTTTATCTTAGGTTTCAAAAATATGTATAGATGAAGCGGTTGTTTCTCAACAGTCATTGTTTTGATTGCAGATTGGCACAAATGGATTTGTTTTCTGAGTGGTGGTAAAATAAAACATTAATATGTCATAATTGTTTTTAAGAGCTTAAATTGTTTTCCATACTAAAGACTGAGTTCTATCAGTAGGTGGTGAAATCATTTTAGTGAGTCACAAACATTATTTCTGAGGGTAAGATAGAATAAAGTAGAAAATATCAGAATACATTACATATAGTAAGTAATGTTTGATAAGTGGTGTGTGTGTGTTTATTAAGGGGTAATATAAATGTATTTCTTACTATGAGTCATGGTCAAAACATTTTTAAAAACATTAATTATGATCATTTTATTGAGTCTACAGATTAAGAAAAAAACTGTGACCTGGATATAACCTTGCCTAAGGTCACAGAGTTTTGGGCAATTTAAGCAACATTGTATCTCTGGACTCCAATTCCAAACCAGTGCTCTCTCAAAAAGAAAACGAACTTTATTTTTATTTAGATTTTTTGCTTTCTTCTCTTTTCTCCATAATGAACCAACTATGGAGCCAGAATTTTTATCAGAGTTCTTATCACCACAGGAACTTTTGCTTTACTGTTTGTGTTTCTTAATCCAGAAATCTTCAGCTAGCTGGATTTTACTGTGGGCAATAAAGCACTGTATGGAATGGATTTGTAAAAGTGTTCTTGAAAATTTCTGTATCACAGAGATATAGGAATTAAATGGCATATAAAGAAAGCTGAGCACCAAAGAATTGATGCTTTTGAACTGTGGTGTTGGAGAAGACTCTAGAGAGTTCCTTGAACAGCAAGAAAATCCAGCCAGTCCATCCTGAAGGAAATCAGTCCTGAATATTCATTGGAAGGACTGAGGCTGAAGCTGAAACTCCAATACTTTGGCCACCTGATGCAAAGAACTGACTCACTGGAAAAGACCCGGATGCTGGGAAGATTGAGGGCAGGAGGAGAAGGGGATGACAGAGGATGAGATGGTTGGATGGCATCACTGACTCGATAGACATGAGTTTGAGTAAACTCCGGGAGTTGGTGATGGACAGGGAGGCCTGGCGTGCTGTAGTCCACGGGGTCGCAAAGAGTTGGACATGACTGAGCGACTGAAATGAGCTGAACTGAACCCATAAAAACTACCACAACAATGACTGGCCTCCTGAAAACACTCCATAGTTATTCAAAGCTAAATTCATATATCTACAAGTTTATCCTTCATGGATATTTAATAGGACAGCCAATAGCTTAAGAGCATAAATTTATTTTGAAAATCACAATATCCTTTATTCATCAAATGTGACCAGACAAGCAAAATGACTCTACTGCAACAAATGCTATTAGGCTAATATTGTATTTAATGAAATCAAGCCTATGCATGTGGCAATATACATAACTATACTTATTATTTAATGGTGTACTTAATTATATAAAAATAGTAATTTCAAATATCTAGTGGAGAAAAACTTTTGGAAATAAAGATCATAGCATGATTGTTAAGCAATATACTATAGAAATCTGTGGCATCATTTTCCCTGATTTTTTAAAAATAATTACTATTTAAAGCTGTCTCATTCTGTGCTAATTAAGAGACTGAGGAACAAACTATATATGCATAACTAGTGTATTATTCGTCCGAGTCCAAATTCTTAATTTTTAAAATATTTTAAAATTAAACATTGACTTTCAATGTTATTTTCTAGAAGGACACATTTATGAATTAACTGTGATTTTTAAAGGAAATAATTAAGAATTTCTACATCAGATTCAATACCATCCTCACCTATCTACTCAACTGTGTTAAGGTAAGAAAGCATTTGACCATCCAAGAAAATGCTTTTCTCCCTTAAAAAAAAAAAATGCTATATGTGGTACTTTAAAACTTTGTATTGCAGCCTGTTTTTAATGTTAGATAACTGTTAATGTTTGATAACTTTTCATAAGTTTAATAAAATTTCCTTTTTAAACTCTATATTAGAATCTATATTAGATTTTTTTTGGGCTTTCCAGGTGGTGTTAGTGGTAAAAAAACTTGCTTGTTAATGCAGGAGACTTAAGAGACATGGGTTTGATCCCTCCGTCAGGAAGATCTCCTGGAGGAGAGCACAGCAACCCACTCAAGGATTCTTGCCTGAAGAATCTCCATGGACAGAGGAGTCTGGCAGTCTGTAGTCCATTTGGTCACAAAGAGTGGGACACGACTGAAGTGACTTAGCTCACACACACATAGATTCTTTTGTTAATAAACATTTGTATAAAGTACCTATTTGGTTGCTCTGAAGACAGATAAAAGATAGCTTTGTAGCTTTTAATGTGTGGATGTACAGTGAAGAGTGGAGAAAAGGTTATAGACCTACATGTCAACATGTATGGCACTGGAAGATGGTCTCAAGGGGAAACTGGAAAATCAAAATAAGAATTTGAAACTTACATTCAGTTTTAGTATTTAAGGTATAAATATTAACCAAGAAGTTGAGGAGGAGCTGGGCAAAATAAAAATGGCCTCTGTCCATAAGAAATCCATGAATCTAAGGAGGACCTGAGTAGAATCTGAGGAAGACCTCTCTGCATCAGCCCTGTGTGTTGAGATTATATTTTGTTGCAAGTCACTGGCCATCTCAGAACAAAGAGGAAGAATCAGCATCTCAAGATGGTATTTTCACAATAGCTGAAAAGCTCATTCTCTCCTTGAGCTCAGAGATGATCTCTAGCTCTATTCTTTGATCAGCAGCAGACTGTGGAAATAGGGCAGTGTTTTTCCAGAGATAAACAAGGTTAATGGATATTCCATGATGGAAAGTTGCCCATTCTAGATGCTGCCAGCCAGCTCGCATTCAAAGGAATTTACAGAAAGATTGTCTGGCTTACACTCTCGCTTCACCCCAAGGCATTAGATTACCCAACGCAGGCAATAAACATACCTCTTCCTTGCTTTCCTGACTGTGTAAACTCTTTAATGGGGAACCCCTGAATGAGAGGCCAGCTCCTGCCACCACCTAAAGTTCCAGGCAGCAGGATCCTACTGGGTCATATGCTATAATTCAGTCAGGAGCATCAGGTCCCAACATGCTAAACTCAAGCAGAAATGACAGAAATAGGCAAGCCTCTCCCCTCTTTTATATTGTTTGAAAATAACAATAGTTATAGCCAAGATACATGAGTCTCCATTAAAAAAAAAAAATTGATGAAGCACTTACATCTGTTATTGCTAAAGAAGCAGCATCTAACAAGTTACAACTAATTTATACCCTCAGAATGAATTATGGACCCAGACTACCACACTTCATCAGCCAGAGGGTTAACGGGAAACCCTCAGGTGATTTTGCTTAATGCCTAAAAAACAAACAAAGCAGTTGACCCTTTTATAAAAACTTAAGTCTACCTATCCAAATAAATCAGATCTCTGATAAGAAAACTCAGATTTCAAGCCATCTTCAAACCACAGCCATGAATGTAAACAGGAGAAAAAGAAACATCCTGATTATGCTACATCTTCCTTAAGAGGTGGGAGGGGGGTTCATGTTTGGGAGTCCGTGTAAAAAAATAAATAAATACAAAAAAAAAAAAAAAGAGTTACCTCTTGCTGGTAATCCCCAGATTGCATAAATCATGTAACTGTGAATTAAAATTGGCCTAAAAGTCCAAGGAAGGTTTGAGGATAAACATAAATTCCAATCAATCTTGCTCATTGTGGCTATTTTAGTAGTCTTGAGGAAGTACTCACTAACTCTTTGATGAATGAATGAATGACTTTCTGCTGGTAGGTACTGAAACAGATCTGTACGTGATTGCATGAACTGAATATTCATTTTGCAGATAGGCAAACTTTAGGCAGGCTTATTTGTTCCAGCTCTTTGCAAGGCATAAACAACTAACAGGCCAGTACTAAGGTGCAATTCAAATTTAACCCCAAGGTGATTTTGTTTTGCTTTGTTTATATTTCTTTTTATCTTTCTTGTAATTTAACTAAGGAGAAGACAATTTGCACGTTTTGCAATTACTCAGGTCTGAAGAGTAAACAGAAAAAAAACCTTCTCATTAGTAGACACAAACCCAAATAGCTTGGGACTTACCATGCTTGTTTTTGAAAGGCCACACAATTTCAATTCGATGAGGAACAAAAATTGATGCCATATTTAGTATGACACTGAGGGCCAGTCTTTATATCATAGGTAATGATGTTACCTCTTCTTTTATTCAATAGTTAGCGAATACTGTATTAGTCCCAATAGGGTAGGTTAAACTGCAGTAACAAATAAGTCAACAAATCTCAATGCCTTATCCCAACAGAAGTATGTATCTCAATCACACAATGTGTTCTTCAATTCCAGAGATCAACCAGACGGCAAATTTTACCCTCTGATAACATGGTATCTAGGTCCAAATTTATGCCTTTTATTTATGCAAGGTGATCTGACTAGCTGTGAGCCAAGACGACAGGTGTCAGTTTGGGCTTAGTTATTCAAAAGTAGGGATGAATTAACTTTCTCTCTCTTCCTAATACAGAAACCTTAGAGATAAAAAATTTAAATGAAAGTATCCCATGCTGGAGGGACCCTAGACAGGATCCTTGGGAAGAACTGGATTGGCCAAAATGCCTGTAAAAACCCAAACTAACATTTTGGCCAACCTAATACTAAATGTTTCTTTCATAGTTACTGTAGGCAAGAAAAAGAGATAAAGGCTGAGGATGTTTAGGCAAACAAAAAAGTACACACTAACATTGTTGTGATTTGCGCCATTCTAGCACTCATCTCTAGCATTCTAGCCTTTCATTCATCCATCCATTCCCATACTCTCTAAATGACTCATTCATTTATAATACATTTATTAAATACCTAGCTGCTAGAATTTGTTTTTAGTGATAGCATAAAAAAGATGACTAAAGCTGATTTCTTTTATCAAGAAATTTGTATGGATGATGTGAGGTGGGAGGGGGGTTCATGTTTGGGAGTTCGTGTACACCCGTGGCAGATTCATGTCAATGTATGCCAAAACCAATAGAGTACTGTAAAGTAAAATAAAGTAAAATGGAAGCTCTAAAAAATAAAAATTAAAAAAAAGAAATTTGTATTCTAACATGCTAATTAGTGTATAAATACTATTAAAACCACATTTCACTATAGGGCCACCTAAGATAGAAATATATGTTGTGTTATAGAAATACATTGATTCAGACAGCAAATGCCACAAACACTATGCTAGGCAGAGAAACTAAATAATCTTCATGGGCTACAATGCAGTGCTAGTTGCTCAGTCATGTCCGAATCTTTGTACCCATGGTCTGTAGTCTACCAGGTTCCTCTGTCCACAGAATTTCCCAGGCAAGAATACTGAAGTGGGTTGCCATTCCCTTCTCTAGGATCTTCTGGACCCAGGATTGAACCCAGGTCTTCTGCAATGGAGGCAGATTCTTTACCAGCTGAGCCACCAGGGAAGCCTTGGCTTCAGTAAGGGGTGAATTAAAAGAAATGATGTTTGAGTTGATCACTAAGGGGTGAGTATGCATTTTTTCCTGACCAACACAAACCTTTACTTAGATCTTCAAGTGAAAAAATGTACCCAACTAATTTTCGCTGCAGAATCTAATAGTCAAAAGTATAGGCTCAAGTCAGATGTCTGGCTGAGAATGTTGACCTCTTTACCTATCAGACAGTTATTAGTGACTGACAAATTCTCTGGTTTTCTCATTGGTAAAATAATAACAATAATAAAAAAATACCTATTATATAGGGTTGTTCTGAAGCTAAAATAAGAAAACATACTAAATTCTCAATATGAAATAATAAGTATCAATTCAGTTCAGTTACTCAGTCGTGTCCGACCCTTTGCAGCCCCATGAATTGCAGCACACCAGGCCTCCCTGTCCATCACCACTTCCCAGAGTTCACTCAGACTCACGTCCATCGAGTCAGTGATGCCATCCAGCCATCTCATCCTCTGTTGTCCCCTTCTCCTCCTGCCCCTAATCCTTCCCAGCATCAGAGTCTTTTCCAATGAGTCAACTCTTTGCATGAGGTGGCCAAAGTACTGGAGTTTCAGCTTTAGCATCACTCCTTCCAAAGAAATCCCAGGGCTGATCTCCTTCAGAATGGACTGGTTGGATCTCCTTGCAGTCCAAGGGACTCTCAAGAGTCTTCTCCAACACCACAGTTCAAAAGCATCAATTCTTCAGTGCTCAGCTTTCTTCACAGTCCAACTCTCACATCCACCCATGACCACTGGAAAAACCATTGCCTTGACTAGATGGACCTTTGTTGGCTAAGTAATGTCTCTGCTTTTGAATGTGCTATCTAGGTTGGTCATAACTTTTCTTCCAAGGAGTAAGCTTCTTTTAATTTCTTGGCTGCAGTCACCACCTGCAGTGATTTTGGAGCCCAAAATAGGTTAGTACAATTATTACTATTTTTCCCAAAAAGGAAAGTAAGACTGCAGTATCCATAAAGTTATTGCTAACTGGATCAGTTTCCAAATAGATTCCAACCTGTGTTACTGAATAGCAGTACTTGAAAAAGATAAGCAAGGTATCCCACTACCCTCTGAGCAACAATATTTACTGTTTTTATCCTGTTTTACAATAAAGCTGTGAGATACCTGCAGTGTGAACCATGGTTAATACATATTGATTGATGAGAGCCTGAATTTTTAGACGCTGGATCTAAAACTGAAAAATACTCTGCCTAGAACAACCTCCATTACTCTGATCCCTTTTCCTATCTTGGTGTAAGCTCAGATATTACCTCCTCTAGGAAGCCTTATCACTCTTACCACCACAACAAGCCCTTCTTATGTTCTCCTGTCCTCTGAGCTTCCCTATAGAAACACTTAATGAGACATACTAACCTACTGATGTGCCTGCTCTTCACACTCAAATCTGAGCACCATGAGGAAAAGGTCCACTGTCCCAAATTCATCACTACCATTGCACTGCTGAAACAGTAGCTGCTGTGGAGTAGGTACTGAATATATTTTGAGGTCAGAAAGTATAATTATACCAGAAATGAAAGAGTATGGAAACGTTAAGATGGAAGCTACAAGTTGAGATTCCATGAAATGATGAATCCTTAACTGAGGCTGTTAACAGTTGAAGTAGAGGAGAATGTATGTCATAGAAACCAGATACAGAGAAATTTCAAGATCAAGCACCATGAATATAAATGTCAAAGTCATTGAGAGTCATGGTTATAGGACTTCTATAAATACAGTAGCTCAGTCATATATAAGGGTCTGATGACCTATTGAGCCTTTTTAGAAAATGCTTGTGAGAAAATTCCCCAAACTAGCCAGTCCTGTATTTAGCAATGATTTTCTTTTTTAACAGAAGTTCAAAGACCAGAATGGCCCTCTTAGAGACAGAGATACAAGCCTAAAACAAGATTTCTTTGGACTAAATGTCAAAGTTCCATGTAATAGACCTTGGCCTACCATTCACAGAAGATATACTCCTAAATCTGGAATTCTGCAGTTCAGTTGAGGGTGAAGGACAATTCAGACCAGTTTCTCGATAAACACTAATCATGAGTTGTAACAGTATTAGTCCACTCATCACACGAACAACTCTACTTCATTGTAAAAGGAAAGCTTACTTCTATCCTTCCAATCCTGTTCCTCTAGCATATCTTTCTAGTCTTTCAGTTCCACCCTCAGTTCAGTTCAGTCACTCAGTCATGTCTGGCTCTTTGCGACCCCATGGACTACAGATGGACTTACCTGTCCATCACCATCAGCTTACTCAAACTCATGTCCATTGAGTTGGTGATGCCATCCAATCATCTCATCCTCTGTCATCCCCTTCTCCTCCTGCCTCCAATCTTTGCCAGCATCAGGGTCTTTTCCAGTGAGTCAGTTCTTCACATTGGGTGGCCAAAGTATTGGAGTTTCAGCTTCAGCATCAGTCCTTCCAGTGAACATTCAGGAATGATTTCCTTTAGGATTGACTGGTTGGATCTCCTCTTCAGTCAATTCCAATCATGATTCCACACACAAGGCAACACTGTAAACCACTGACCCTGTTTCTAGAATCATTTTAAATCAAAGAAGTAAGTTTTAGGGTGTATTCCATTCAACCCCAAACAATAAAAACTAATGTAAACTAAAAATGCACATAACAGGATTTGAAATAATATATGAATAATTTCCTATTAAAGTAATTTGGTTATTTGACTCTTGAATATGATAATAGAAGATAAAAAGCCAAAAATGAAATAAAAACTAATACAGAGTTGAAAACCCCCATCAAATCCAAGAGAAAGCTTTGGCATATTTGGTATTAAAGATGATAATTATTTTCAGAAATATAATCCAAAGGTCATAAGCAGTCTAAGAGATTGTGCAGTGTTCCAGGTGGCTAGATACTTCTCGTATAGGAGATCCAATTAGGAGAAAAGAAGGGTCACATGAAGAATGAAAAGTGAGCATAACAACATTCTACATTGAGAATGACTCTGGATAGATGCATTACATAATGATGAAAGCTGTTCTAATAAGCAATATACAAGTGTATTTACATTCTTTTTGGTCATTCCTTTTCTTAGAAAAAATGACTATAGGGATAAAGTGATATATAAGGGTGCATACATGCTCAGTCATTCAGTCATGTTGGAATCTTTACAATTCCATGGACTGTGATTCACCAGGATCCTCTGTCCATGGGATTTTTTCAGGCAAGAATACTGGAGTGGGGTGCCATTTCCTACTCCAAGGGATCTTCAAGGGATTGATCCACGTCTCCTGCATCTCCTGCACTGGTAGGAAGATTTTTTTACCACTGAGCCACCTAGGAAGTCCCAAACTGATTAGATCATTTTACAAAAGAACAAAGTTGTATATTGCATTAATAGTTATGCCACAAGCAGCAAATGCATGTGGCTATATGCAGATGACACCACCCTTATGGCAGAAAATGAAGAGGAGCTAAAAAGTCTCTTGATGAAAGTGAAGGAGGAGAGCGAAAAAGTTGGCTTAAAGCTCAACATTCAGAAAACGAAGATCATGGCATCCGGTCCCATCACTTCATGGGAAATAGATGGGGAAACAGTGGAAACAGTGTCAGACTTGTCTCTTATACACATCTAGATGTGTAGAAGAGCCAGATGCTATCTCTT
>SJYX01011330.1:61720-81327 GCA_006410675.1 Oreotragus oreotragus | reverse complement strand
GCATCCGGTCCCATCACTTCATGGGAAATAGATGGGGAAACAGTGGAAACAGTGTCAGACTTTATTTTTGGGGGCTCCAAAATCACTGCAGGTGGTGACTGTAGCAATGAAATTAGAAGACGCTTACTCCTTGGAAGAAAAGTTATGACCAACCTAGATAGCATATTCAAAAGCAGAGACATTACTTTGCCGACTAAGGTCTGTCTAGTCAAGGCTATGGTTTTTCCTGTGGTCATGTATGGATGTAAAAGTTGGACTGTGAAGAAAGCTGAGCGCTGAAGAATTGATGCTTTTGAACTGTGGTGTTGGAGAAGACTCTTGAGAGTCCCTTGGACTGCAAGGAGACCCAACCAGTCCATTCTGAAGGAGATCAACCCTGGGATTTCTTTGGAAGGAATGATGCTCAAGCTGAAACTCCAGTACTTTGGCCACCTCATGCAAAGAGTTGACTCATTGGAAAAGACTGATGCTGGGAGGGATTGGGGGCAGGAGGAGAAGGGGACGACCGTGGATGAGATGGCTGGATGACATCACGGACTCAATGGAGGTGAGTCTGAGTGAACTCCGAGAGATGGTGATGAACAGGGAGGCCTGGCGTGCTGCGATTCATGGGGTCGCAAAGAGTCAGACACAACTGAGCGACTGAACTGAACTGACTGATTCATACTCGTTGAGCAACCAGATCTATAAGCTATGGTGTTTAAGTCATGGTGAAATGAATTTTTACCTACCTGGTCCATACTTTGTAGGTAGCATAAAAATATACCACCCAAACTATTTTTATGAACAGATGTTCTGAATGGGGCTAATCATGGAGGTGGTGTGCTGATATAACAATTGACACTGATAAACAGATTTTGTTTAAGATACAGTATGAAGACAAAATTAGTTACGATTTGTCAAGAAGAACAAAGACTGTTCTCCTCCAGAATTCCTGTGTTCAATATAACAGTGGTTACAAATTTGTTCCTCATATGAGGTAATGTTTTCCTAAGGATATTTAACAATATTTAGCCATCAATTAATTGGCATTGCATCAAAAGAAACACCTGTGTTCCTGCTAACCTGGCGTGGTTTCTTAATCACATTGACAGGAAGTTAGCAAAACATGTGATGTAGAAATGAAATTGGCAAAGCTCTGCTGTATATCACACTGTTTAGTGGGATCTATGATGAATCCCAATTTGCTTACATTTTTGATGAAACTAAAAGAGCAAAATAAATCCACTATCCTCAACTGGGAACAGGTAGAAGCTAGAATATATCACTTGAAGAGAGAAAGAACTTCACTCAAAAAAAGGATATTATTTGATGAGAGAGTAAGAACAACTTTTCAGGTGAGTCAGTGTCTGAGACACAGCAAGAAAAGTTCTTTTGAGGAGAGTAATAATCCATATAATCATAGAGATTTCTGTGCTTGAAGGAGGAAGGAATAAAGAACCATCTGGAAGCTATTTCCTGTGATGGGAACAGAAATCCGAAAGCTTAGGCACATCAGAAGACATATCCAATTTCTTCAGGAGATTCTTAACACATCCCTTAAATTATTTATCATTTTCCCTTTTTAATCTGTTATTTGTTTCTAACTCTCTTTACTGTAAGTTTGTTCTTATCATCTTTGAGGTTCATAGCACCTATCATAATTCATATATTCTAAGAATTAATCTGACATGTCAGTACTTTTAATGAATTCTACTATCCAGGTAATTCTTTATTCTGTATATATACATTTATTCAGATCCAAGTGTTGAAAGTCACATTCATCATTTACTCATTCATTCATAATGTGTACTTACTAAGCATTTGCCATATACTATAAGCCCTATGAGGCAATAGTGGTGGTGAAGTCGCTCAGTCGTGTCCGACTCTTTGCGACCCCGTGGACTGTAGCCCACCAGGCTCCTCCGTCCTTGGGATTCTCCAGGCAAGAGTACTGGAGTGGATTGCCATTTCAAGTAGATGTTAAAGTCAAGATTTTCACTTTATAAGAACTTGTAAATGAAAATAGTTCCCTTATTAGTAGAGAAGTACTATTTCAGCATCGATAACCTAATTAAATCTCAATCCAATTTAATCAGTGCTTAATTGGTTGCTTTCTAGTCCAGTCTACTCATTAATAGGGCGTGAGGGAATGATTTTTGGAGATGGGTGAAATGAGTCCTACCTACACAGCTTGGCAAGAAAACACAAAACAGTATTGGTTACTCTCTGTTCTGAGCCGACATGCACCTAGCTGAAAGGCCCCATACAATGGTCATGTTTTTGTATAAATGGACAACTGCCTTGTGAGGTATGATGTGGGAAAGAGATGAACAGAAGAAGGGAGAATGCATGGCCACAGATTGCCTGAAGTCACTATCCTTTGGCCTGCCGTTTCATTGCTCTTGAAGATCCACCGCTGAGAGAAAAGACCAACTATTCAAGGTAAAATAACACCACTTCTTAAATACGAAGATAACTTTGGGCTGCTCACAGATAACACCATTCACTAGATGAAAATATGGTTATACTTCTCAAGGGAGAAGAACACAAAAGGTAGTGTAGGCCCTTGACTAGAGATTTAAAGGGTTAAGTGGAGCGAGAAGATGTGTACAGGCCTAGCTTATGAGCTGGATGTAAAAAATGCAGCTGACAAACACGTGATATCCTTGAGGCACCAGGACAACTTTATCCTGAGAGGTCAAATCAATCAGAGCCTGTCTGTGAGCTGATCCTCCAGCCAGTGACTCAGCAGTCCTGACACTCTCTGTGAGGTCAGCTACCCTCTGGGGAAGAGGAGATCTCTTCAGGCACATCAGAATGACTCTGTCTCAAACAACTTTCCCCTGCCTTTATAGCTGAGCTTCCAGAGACATGACAGTGAGTTTCCAGGAAAGAGGCTAGAAGCTGTGCGGTTAGAATCTCAAGGGAGATCCAGCTAAGCCTCCCCTCAGACTCTGGAGTTTGATTCAGTATTACCTGAGCCTCAGTGCTTAAGATCCACCGCTGAGAGAAAAGACCAACTATTCAAGGTAAAATAACACCACTTCTTAAATACGAAGATAACTTTGGGCTGCTCACAGATAACACCATTCACTAGATGAAAATATGGTTATACGTCTCAAGGGAGAAGAACACAAAAGGTAGTGTAGGCCCTTGACTAGAGATTTAAAGGGTTAAGTGGAGCGAGAAGATGTGTACAGGCCTAGCTTATGAGCTGGATGTAAAAACTGCAGCTGACAAACACGTGATATCCTTGAGGCACCAGGACAACTTTATCCTGAGAGGTCAAATCAATCAGAGCCTGTCTGTGAGCTGATCCTCCAGCCAGTGACTCAGCAGTCCTGACACTCTCTGTGAGGTCAGCTACCCTCTGGGGAAGAGGAGATCTCTTCAGGCACATCAGAATGACTCTGTCTCAAACAACTTTCCCCTGCCTTTATAGCTGAGCTTCCAGAGACATGACAGTGAGTTTCCAGGAAAGAGGCTAGAAGCTGTGCGGTTAGAATCTCAAGGGAGATCCAGCTAAGCCTCCCCTCAGACTCTGGAGTTTGATTCAGTATTACCTGAGCCTCAGTGCTTCCCCAGACATCACTATTTAACCACTCAAGGCGTTTCCTGCTGTTTTTCCGAGATGGGGACTTCATCTGCTTTGTTGTGCAGAATCTCTATTAGCCGACTGGTTTCTCTATGCCATTCAGCTTTCCAAGTCTGGGGGCCTCAGGATGAGAAACTGGATTGTGTCTTTCTGTATCAAAATGGTGTCTTATGTATAATGTGTTGTTTGACACTCCTCTGAGAGCACTGACTTGCTTTGGATATATCAAGGGACTATTCTTCAATCTCTATCATTTGTTACTCTTTACTGCCCCCACAGGCTTCTCTGGTGGCTCAGATAGTAAAGAATCGTCTGCAATGTAGGAGATCCAGGTTTGACCCCTGGGTGAGGAAGATCGCCTGGAGGAGGGCATGGCAACCTACTCCAGTATTCTTGCCTGGAGAATTCCCATGGACAGAGAAGCCTGGTGGGCGACAGTACATGGGGTCACAAAGAGTTGGAAACGACTAAGTAACTAAGCATAAGCACTGCCACTAGATTTGGGAGAAACTACTTAAACTTTATGTTCATTACCTATCAAATAGGGGTCAGTACTCTTGCCTGGAAAATCCCAGGGACGGAGGAGCCTAATAGGCTGCAGTCCATGCTAAGGGTCGGACACGACTGAGTGACTTCACTTTCACTTTTCACTTTCATACATTGGAGAAGGAAATGGCAACCCACTCCAGGGTTCTTGCCTGGAGAACCCCAGGGATGGAGGAGCCTGGTGGGCTGCCATCTATGGGGTTACACAGAGTTGGACACAACTGAAGTGACTTAGCAGCAGGGGTCATAATACCTAACCAAATTACACAATTATTTTGAGAATTCAATGAGATGAACCATTTGAAAACTGCTATTAGAAACAGTATCATTCTAGACAAATACTCATTCTTACCACTGTAACGCTTCTTCTGCATGCGCCTACTGTTTTTATTTAGCTCTACCACATTCTGCTTTGTATTGAAGCAAGTTTTAAATTTCTCTTTTCCCTTTGAGGCAGCAAGTTAGCTAAAGGAACTTGCATCTTTATGTCTCCCTGAGGACCAGCCTAGAATTTTGGATGGTCAATGAATACTGGGCAAAGATCCATCATATGGAAAATGTACCCCTGTGGCACACAGTTTGTAGCTCTGATGGTTGTTTTCATTGCTCAGATTTTTAAAAATACACTTCAGGGGAAAATATCTTACTTATTTCCTCTTCAAATAATAACTCCAGGTAGTATTCAGGAAACTCCCAGGCATAAAACTGGTTCTAGAATGTCATGAACGTCATTTTTAATAGCAATTTCCTATTAGGTGAGGGAGACTGAGAGTACGAACTTCCAGTTACCAAATAAATGAGTCACAGGCATGAAATGTGCAGCATGGGAAATACAGTTCATAACTTATTATCTTTGCCTAGTGACAGATGACAACTAGATTTGTGATGATGACCATTTTGAAATGTATAGAAATACCAAATCCCTGTGATATATATCAGGAACTAACATAGCATTATAAGTCCATTATACTTCAAAAAACAAATCAATAAACAAGCTCATATAAAAAGAGATATTTGTAATTACCAGAGGTGAGAAGTAGAAAGAGAGGTAACTGGATAAAGGTGTTCAAAAGATAATTTCCAATTACAAGATAAATAATTACTAGGAATGCAATGTACAGCATGATGAATGTAAGACTCTGTATGTTATATACAGCAGTTATGGATCACAAGGAAAAAATGTTTTCTCTATTCCATTAACTCCTTATCTACATGACATGGTGGATGATCACTAAACATATTGCTTTCAATTATTTCAAGATGTATATAGGTCAAATCATTCTTCTGCATGCCTTAAATGGTATTGTACTATAGGTCAATTATATTTCAATAAAATTGGGAAAAAAATAGCAATTGCTATAGAGAAGAACTCCTATGCCCACAAGAGCAGTCTTTGTCCTTTTAACATGCACTATTTCCCCCACATCCCAAGTATCTGAGTTTTTTCCTTATTCACTTTTCCCAAAGGCCTAGGGGTGGTTGTTGCCCCCTCCATTAACCTATAGATATCCCTACTGTATAGAACTTAACCATTTACAGCATTGACTATTCTTCATATTAAATCTTGTTCAAGTCACAAAGGTGGCTTCTGTCTCCTCATTGGATATCACATGGCAGAGTTGGTACTAAGTGGTGGTCCAATCTCCCTGTGGGGTTATATAACTCAAGGACTCTTCTTCTGTGACAAAGGGATAAGCTGTCTGCATCCTAAACACATGTCTAGGAAATCAGGATCCTATAAGCGACAAGTCATAACATCTGGCAGTATTCTCAAAGGATTCTTTCAGCAACTGAGTGAGTCACGAGGGCCAAGCCCTTGCTTTAAACTTCCACAGTGTGCATTTTATAATTATATTTTACATTTCTGGATGTGTTATAATTAAGTAGAAACATGCATTTATATATGCTTGTGCCAAATGTACATGAAGCATATCCATTGGATCCATATTTGAAATCCATAACATATTCCTTTTTATAATGCATTTTCTAAAGAGACATATAAATCCTCGTTAAATTTCAGCCGCAAATATGCATCTTTTTCCTCTTAAAGCAATGGTTAGCCCTGCAGAGACTATGGAAGTCCAATAGCAGACCATTCCAGCACAAAGTGAGGGAAAAAACTGTTGTGTTTTCTTTATGGCAGGGTGATTCTATCTGATGGAAAATATTAGGATTCAATATGTAACTCATAGAATTCATCAAAATTATTGTCTTGTTGAGTTGTTTATATTCCCCTTATTGTATAAAGTTGTTCTTTTTTTTAAAGCTCTAGAACATTAACTCAATTGATTCCCACACCATACTATGAAGTTGGCGAAACTGACCTTTTTGATCATTTTATAGGATGGCATAGATGGGAGGATTTAAGGGGTTTACCTGAGGTCATGCAGATAATACTAAGTAGAAAGAACAGATATTTTCTGACTCTTTTCCACTCCATTATGCTACTTCTTTATGTTTCTTTTTTTTAAGTAAATAAATCAGTGCAGTATTTAAGGACTTAATTATACTACATTAAGAGCTTCCCTGGTGGCTCAGTGGTAATCTGCCTGCAATGCAAGAGAGCACCTGCAATGCAAGAGACTTGGTTTTGATCCCTACGTAGGGAAGATTCCCTAAAGAAGGAAATGGCAACCCACTCCAGTATTCTTGCCTGGGAAATCCCATGGACAGAGGGGCCTGGCAGGCTACAGTCCATGGGGCTGCAAGAGTTGGACACAACTTAGCGAATAAACCACCACCACCACATACTATGTTAAATATATACTATATATCAGACACTATGCCAAATGCTTTTACATAGATGAAAATCATTTAAAATATCTGCTAAAAAGAATACAATCATTATCCTTATTTTATGGATGAGGCTTAGAGAAAAGCAAAGTTGCTCAAGACCAAACAGTTATTAAATGCCAGAGGTGAGCTTCACGTCTAGGCAGTCTTGATCTTGGATTCCCATGTTTATGTCACACACATGCTTCCTTTACTCAACAGACATTACTGATGAAATGTGGAGTCAGGGATCCTGCTTAAGAATGGAAGAAAAGCCACCACAGAAATTAATAATCTAAGCCTTCAAGATATTCTGTGTTTCTTAAAACATGAATACCACAAAGTAAGGAAGTGTACCCGTATCATAGAAATCAGTCTAAATGGAAACTGATGTTTTACAAAATCATATAATTCTGCTATTAAGCAAAAAAATATTATGTGTAAGAAAAATATTAAGTAAGTATATAAAACTGCTAGTCATATATGTTACAGTTTTATTCTAAAACACTGCTATCTGTCCATTCACTCTAAATGCACTTTAGAGTTCACTCTCAATGTTGCACATTCTACGGGTTTGGGCAAATGTATAATGACATATAAGCCATTTTGCAGAGTATTTCCCCTGCCCTAGAAATCCAGAGAATTTCCTCTGTCTCGCTACCACCCAGGCAACTACTCATCTTTTTACTATCTTTATGGCTTTGCCTTTTCTAGAATGTCATCAAATTGGAAGCATATCGTATATAGCTTATCAGTTCACTTTTAATGAATCAGTTCTTTTGGTCTTAGAAAGGAAGATGAGCAGATAGGAGAACTAAGACTACACTGAGAAAATTGTAATAGCTTACAAAGTTTTTTCACCAAGTATAAAGTGAAATGACATGGGATTTACAGGGTTAGAAAGAGAAAATGCCTCCATAGGCAAACAGTCAAATGACAAATCATAGCCTGGAAAAACCACTCCAAAAACAACAACCAGTAGACTTTCACTTTTTAGCCAGGAGAGGGTAATTGGTACTAAACTTGTTCACTCTCCATAAATAATTATAAAACTGGGGGAAACAAATCTGAAGCAACAGTTTTTAGGCACTGGATCAGAGGCATTAGAAGACAGCGATCCTTGGGAGAAGGAAAACATATGATGTAAGTCCCATGAACTCCTTGGCCTTCTGATTTGAGGCACGCACTGGACCACACTGCAGAGAAGTGGCACTCAAAAGAAGATGGTGATCTCACTGAACTGAAGAGGCAGAGGGTGAAATTTTGAGGCTGCTGAAGCAGCTAGAATTTGCAGAGTACTGAAAAAGATGGAGCTGTGCTAATGAGGGGATTGTCAGAAGGCTGTGTGGGCCAACCATGGCTTTTTGGTTGAGGCTAAGGATGTACGTGTGCAACATGAGACTGCCAGGCCTACTGGGGACAGCCTGCCATGCAGCTGCAAGCAGAATAGAAATACTAGAGGTCACATGGTACTGAGAGGTTGTGCTTAGGCACAGCTAGAGCGGAGAGACCTCACTGAGCCCATAACTCACCATTTGAGGCCCCAGCTAGGCTGTGCCTTGGGAGTGAGGAGCCTTGCCCTAGATTAGGGGATATACCCAAGGGCCAAAGGTAAAACTCAAGATAGATCCTTCCTAGCAAGAAAGGAAACCAAGACTGATATGAATAATTCAAACAGCCAGAAATTTAACTTCCCATCAAAACAAANGAGGAGCCTTGCCCTAGATTAGGGGATATACCCAAGGGCCAAAGGTAAAACTCAAGATAGATCCTTCCTAGCAAGAAAGGAAACCAAGACTGATATGAATAGTTCAAACAGCCAGAAATTTAACTTCCCATCAAAACAAAACATAAAACTGTGTTAAGGAAGGCAACATAATATAGACTTCCTACAAAATATCATCTACAATGTTCAGTATAGAAGTCAAATGGCTAGTTATGCGTAGAAAGCAAAGCACATGGCTCATGATCATGAAAAAATAAACACCGTGAAGAGAAACAGATTCTGGAAGGGTCAAAGACCCAAGAACTTAAAGGAAAAGATGAACAACTGATAGAAAAGATAGTGAATATCAGAAGAGAAATACAAAATGTAAAAAAGAAATTATAAAACTAAAAGTAAAATTTCTGCAATGAAATGAAAATATAACTAGATGGGCTCAATATCTGACTAAACTCTGATGAGCAAAAAGTATATTTGCAGACAAATCAAGGACATTGTCCACTCTTAATAACAGAGAAAAGTTAACATTTGAAAAAAGCAAAAAGAGGCTCATCGGCCTACAGAAGAACATTAAGTATCTCTGCTTCTGCTGTTAAGTCACTTCAGTCGTGTCCAACTCTGTGTGACCCCATAGATGGCAGCCCACCAGGCTCCCCTGTNTCAAGGCTATGGTTTTTCCTGTGGTCATGTATGGATGTAAAAGTTGGACTGTGAAGAAAGCTGAGCGCTGAAGAATTGATGCTTTTGAACTGTGGTGTTGGAGAAGACTCTTGAGAGTCCCTTGGACTGCAAGGAGACCCAACCAGTCCATTCTGAAGGAGATCAACCCTGGGATTTCTTTGGAAGGAATGATGCTCAAGCTGAAACTCCAGTACTTTGGCCACCTCATGCAAAGAGTTGACTCATTGGAAAAGACTGATGCTGGGAGGGATTGGGGGCAGGAGGAGAAGGGGACGACCGTGGATGAGATGGCTGGATGACATCACGGACTCAATGGAGGTGAGTCTGAGTGAACTCCGAGAGATGGTGATGAACAGGGAGGCCTGGCGTGCTGCGATTCATGGGGTCGCAAAGAGTCAGACACAACTGAGCGACTGAACTGAACTGACTGATTCATACTCGTTGAGCAACCAGATCTATAAGCTATGGTGTTTAAGTCATGGTGAAATGAATTTTTACCTACCTGGTCCATACTTTGTAGGTAGCATAAAAATATACCACCCAAACTATTTTTATGAACAGATGTTCTGAATGGGGCTAATCATGGAGGTGGTGTGCTGATATAACAATTGACACTGATAAACAGATTTTGTTTAAGATACAGTATGAAGACAAAATTAGTTACGATTTGTCAAGAAGAACAAAGACTGTTCTCCTCCAGAATTCCTGTGTTCAATATAACAGTGGTTACAAATTTGTTCCTCATATGAGGTAATGTTTTCCTAAGGATATTTAACAATATTTAGCCATCAATTAATTGGCATTGCATCAAAAGAAACACCTGTGTTCCTGCTAACCTGGTGTGGTTTCTTAATCACATTGACAGGAAGTTAGCAAAACATGTGATGTAGAAATGAAATTGGCAAAGCTCTGCTGTATATCACACTGTTTAGTGGGATCTATGATGAATCCCAATTTGCTTACATTTTTGATGAAACTAAAAGAGCAAAATAAATCCACTATCCTCAACTGGGAACAGGTAGAAGCTAGAATATATCACTTGAAGAGAGAAAGAACTTCACTCAAAAAAAGGATATTATTTGATGAGAGAGTAAGAACAACTTTTCAGGTGAGTCAGTGTCTGAGACACAGCAAGAAAAGTTCTTTTGAGGAGAGTAATAATCCATATAATCATAGAGATTTCTGTGCTTGAAGGAGGAAGGAATAAAGAACCATCTGGAAGCTATTTCCTGTGATGGGAACAGAAATCCGAAGGCTTAGGCACATCAGAAGACATATCCAATTTCTTCAGGAGATTCTTAACACATCCCTTAAATTATTTATCATTTTCCCTTTTTAATCTGTTATTTGTTTCTAACTCTCTTTACTGTAAGTTTGTTCTTATCATCTTTGAGGTTCATAGCACCTATCATAATTCATATATTCTAAGAATTAATCTGACATGTCAGTACTTTTAATGAATTCTACTATCCAGGTAATTCTTTATTCTGTATATATACATTTATTCAGATCCAAGTGTTGAAAGTCACATTCATCATTTACTCATTCACTCATAATGTGTACTTACTAAGCATTTGCCATATACTATAAGCCCTATGAGGCAATAGTGGTGGTGAAGTCGCTCAGTCGTGTCCGACTCTTTGCGACCCCGTGGACTGTAGCCCACCAGGCTCCTCCGTCCTTGGGATTCTCCAGGCAAGAGTACTGGAGTGGATTGCCATTTCAAGTAGATGTTAAAGTCAAGATTTTCACTTTATAAGAACTTGTAAATGAAAATAGTTCCCCTATTAGTAGAGAAGTACTATTTCAGCATCGATAACCTAATTAAATCTCAATCCAATTTAATCAGTGCTTAATTGGTTGCTTTCTAGTCCAGTCTACTCATTAATAGGGCGTGAGGGAATGATTTTTGGAGATGGGTGAAATGAGTCCTACCTACACAGCTTGGCAAGAAAACACAAAACAGTATTGGTTACTCTCTGTTCTGAGCCGACATGCACCTAGCTGAAAGGCCCCATACAATGGTCATGTTTTTGTATAAATGGACAACTGCCTTGTGAGGTATGATGTGGGAAAGAGATGAACAGAAGAAGGGAGAATGCATGGCCACAGATTGCCTGAAGTCACTATCCTTTGGCCTGCCGTTTCATTGCTCTTGAAGATCCACCGCTGAGAGAAAAGACCAACTATTCAAGGTAAAATAACACCACTTCTTAAATACGAAGATAACTTTGGGCTGCTCACAGATAACACCATTCACTAGATGAAAATATGGTTATACGTCTCAAGGGAGAAGAACACAAAAGGTAGTGTAGGCCCTTGACTAGAGATTTAAAGGGTTAAGTGGAGCGAGAAGATGTGTACAGGCCTAGCTTATGAGCTGGATGTAAAAAATGCAGCTGACAAACACGTGATATCCTTGAGGCACCAGGACAACTTTATCCTGAGAGGTCAAATCAATCAGAGCCTGTCTGTGAGCTGATCCTCCAGCCAGTGACTCAGCAGTCCTGACACTCTCTGTGAGGTCAGCTACCCTCTGGGGAAGAGGAGATCTCTTCAGGCACATCAGAATGACTCTGTCTCAAACAACTTTCCCCTGCCTTTATAGCTGAGCTTCCAGAGACATGACAGTGAGTTTCCAGGAAAGAGGCTAGAAGCTGTGCGGTTAGAATCTCAAGGGAGATCCAGCTAAGCCTCCCCTCAGACTCTGGAGTTTGATTCAGTATTACCTGAGCCTCAGTGCTTCCCCAGACATCACTATTTAACCACTCAAGGCGTTTCCTGCTGTTTTTCCGAGATGGGGACTTCATCTGCTTTGTTGTGCAGAATCTCTATTAGCCGACTGGTTTCTCTATGCCATTCAGCTTTCCAAGTCTGGGGGCCTCAAGATGAGAAACTGGATTGTGTCTTTCTGTATCAAAATGGTGTCTTATGTATAATGTGTTGTTTGACACTCCTCTGAGAGCACTGACTTGCTTTGGATATATCAAGGGACTATTCTTCAATCTCTATCATTTGTTACTCTTTACTGCCCCCACAGGCTTCTCTGGTGGCTCAGATAGTAAAGAATCGTCTGCAATGTAGGAGATCCAGGTTCGACCCCTGGGTGAGGAAGATCGCCTGGAGGAGGGCATGGCAACCTACTCCAGTATTCTTGCCTGGAGAATTCCCATGGACAGAGAAGCCTGGTGGGCGACAGTACATGGGGTCACAAAGAGTTGGAAACGACTAAGTAACTAAGCATAAGCACTGCCACTAGATTTGGGAGAAACTACTTAAACTTTATGTTCATTACCTATCAAATAGGGGTCAGTACTCTTGCCTGGAAAATCCCAGGGACGGAGGAGCCTAATAGGCTGCAGTCCATGCTAAGGGTCGAACACGACTGAGTGACTTCACTTTCACTTTTCACTTTCATACATTGGAGAAGGAAATGGCAACCCACTCCAGGGTTCTTGCCTGGAGAACCCCAGGGATGGAGGAGCCTGGTGGGCTGCCATCTATGGGGTTACACAGAGTTGGACACAACTGAAGTGACTTAGCAGCAGGGGTCATAATACCTAACCAAATTACACAATTATTTTGAGAATTCAATGAGATGAACCATTTGAAAACTGCTATTAGAAACAGTATCATTCTAGACAAATACTCATTCTTACCACTGTAACGCTTCTTCTGCATGTGCCTACTGTTTTTATTTAGCTCTACCACATTCTGCTTTGTATTGAAGCAACTTTTAAATTTCTCTTTTCCCTTTGAGGCAGCAAGTTAGCTAAAGGAACTTGCATCTTTATGTCTCCCTGAGGACCAGCCTAGAATTTTGGATGGTCAATGAATACTGGGCAAAGATCCATCATATGGAAAATGTACCCCTGTGGCACACAGTTTGTAGCTCTGATGATTGTTTTCATTGCTCAGATTTTTAAAAATACACTTCAGGGGAAAATATCTTACTTATTTCCTCTTCAAATAATAACTCCAGGTAGTATTCAGGAAACTCCCAGGCATAAAACTGCTTCTAGAATGTCATGAACGTCATTTTTAATAGCAATTTCCTATTAGGTGAGGGAGACTGAGAGTACGAACTTCCAGTTACCAAATAAATGAGTCACAGGCATGAAATGTGCAGCATGGGAAATACAGTTCATAACTTATTATCTTTGCCTAACGACAGATGACAACTAGATTTGTGATGATGACCATTTTGAAATGTATAGAAATACCAAATCCCTGTGATATATATCAGGAACTAACATAGCATTATAAGTCCATTATACTTCAAAAAACAAATCAATAAACAAGCTCATATAAAAAGAGATATTTGTAATTACCAGAGGTGAGAAGTAGAAAGAGAGGTAACTGGATAAAGGTGTTCAAAAGATAATTTCCAATTACAAGATAAATAATTACTAGGAATGCAATGTACAGCATGATGAATGTAAGACTCTGTATGTTATATACAGCAGTTATGGATCACAAGGAAAAAATGTTTTCTCTATTCCATTAACTCCTTATCTACATGACATGGTGGATGATCACTAAACATATTGCTTTCAATTATTTCAAGATGTATATAGGTCAAATCATTCTTCTGCATGCCTTAAATGGTATTGTACTATAGGTCAATTATATTTCAATAAAATTGGGAAAAAAATAGCAATTGCTATAGAGAAGAACTCCTATGCCCACAAGAGCAGTCTTTGTCCTTTTAACATGCACTATTTTCCCCCACATCCCAAGTATCTGAGTTTTTTCCTTATTCACTTTTCCCAAAGGCCCAGGGGTGGTTGTTGCCCCCTCCATTAACCTATAGATATCCCTACTGTATAGAACTTAACCATTTACAGCATTGACTATTCTTCATATTAAATCTTGTTCAAGTCACAAAGGTGGCTTCTGTCTCCTCATTGGATATCACATGGCAGAGTTGGTACTAAGTGGTGGTCCAATCTCCCTGTGGAGTTATATAACTCAAGGACTCTTCTGTGACAAAGGGATAAGCTGTCTGCATCCTAAACACATGTCTAGGAAATCAGGATCCTATAAGCGACAAGTCATAACATCTGGCAGTATTCTCAAAGGATTCTTTCAGCAACTGAGTGAGTCACGAGGGCCAAGCCCTTGCTTTAAACTTCCACAGTGTGCATTTTATAATTATATTTTACATTTCTGGATGTGTTATAATTAAGTAGAAACATGCATTTATATATGCTTGTGCCAGATGTACATGAAGCATATCCATTGGATC
This sequence comes from Oreotragus oreotragus, assembly GCA_006410675.1. Lineage (NCBI taxonomy): Eukaryota > Metazoa > Chordata > Mammalia > Artiodactyla > Bovidae > Oreotragus > Oreotragus oreotragus. The sequence continues at coordinate 66,780 of SJYX01011330.1, read as the reverse complement.
CATATTTGAAATCCATAACATATCCCTTTTTATAATGCATTTTCTAAAGAGACATATAAATCTTCGTTAAATTTCAGCCGCAAATATGCATCTTTTTCCTCTTAAAGCAATGGTTAGCCCTGCAGAGACTATGGAAGTCCAATAGCAGACCATTCCAGCACAAAGTGAGGGAAAAAACTGTTGTATTTTCTTTATGGCAGGGTGATTCTATCTGATGGAAAATATTAGGATTCAATATGTAACTCATAGAATTCATCAAAATTATTGTCTTGTTGAGTTGTTTATATTCCCCTTATTGTATAAAGTTGTTCTTTTTTTTAAAGCTCTAGAACATTAACTCAATTGATTCCCACACCATACTATGAAGTTGGCGAAACTGACCTTTTTGATCATTTTATAGGATGGCATAGATGGGAGGATTTAAGGGGTTTACCTGAGGTCATGCAGATAATACTAAGTAGAAAGAACAGATATTTTCTGACTCTTTTCCACTCCATTATGCTACTTCTTTATGTTTCTTTTTTTTAAGTAAATAAATCAGTGCAGTATTTAAGGACTTAATTATACTACATTAAGAGCTTCCCTGGTGGCTCAGTGGTAATCTGCCTGCAATGCAAGAGAGCACCTGCAATGCAAGAGACTTGGTTTTGATCCCTACGTAGGGAAGATTCCCTAAAGAAGGAAATGGCAACCCACTCCAGTATTCTTGCCTGGGAAATCCCATGGACAGAGGGGCCTGGCAGGCNAATCTGCCTGCAATGCAAGAGAGCACCTGCAATGCAAGAGACTTGGTTTTGATCCCTACGTAGGGAAGATTCCCTAAAGAAGGAAATGGCAACCCACTCCAGTATTCTTGCCTGGGAAATCCCATGGACAGAGGGGCCTGGCAGGCTACAGTCCATGGGGCTGCAAGAGTTGGACACAACTTAGCGAATAAACCACCACCACCACATACTATGTTAAATATATACTATATATCAGACACTATGCCAAATGCTTTTACATAGATGAAAATCATTTAAAATATCTGCTAAAAAGAATACAATCATTATCCTTATTTTATGGATGAGGCTTAGAGAAAAGCAAAGTTGCTCAAGACCAAACAGTTATTAAATGCCAGAGGTGAGCTTCACGTCTAGGCAGTCTTGATCTTGGATTCCCATGTTTATGTCACACACATGCTTCCTTTACTCAACAGACATTACTGATGAAACGTGGAGTCAGGGATCCTGCTTAAGAATGGAAGAAAAGCCACCACAGAAATTAATAATCTAAGCCTTCAAGATATTCTGTGTTTCTTAAAACATGAATACCACAAAGTAAGGAAGTGTACCCGTATCATAGAAATCAGTCTAAATGGAAACTGATGTTTTACAAAATCATATAATTCTGCTATTAAGCAAAAAAATATTATGTGTAAGAAAAATATTAAGTAAGTATATAAAACTGCTAGTCATATATGTTACAGTTTTATTCTAAAACACTGCTATCTGTCCATTCACTCTAAATGCACTTTAGAGTTCACTCTCAATGTTGCACATTCTATGGGTTTGGGCAAATGTATAATGACATATAAGCCATTTTGCAGAGTATTTCCCCTGCCCTAGAAATCCAGAGAATTTCCTCTGTCTCGCTACCACCCAGGCAACTACTCATCTTTTTACTATCTTTATGGCTTTGCCTTTTCTAGAATGTCATCAAATTGGAAGCATATCGTATATAGCTTATCAGTTCACTTTTAATGAATCAGTTCTTTTGGTCTTAGAAAGGAAGATGAGCAGATAGGAGAACTAAGACTACACTGAGAAAATTGTAATAGCTTACAAAGTTTTTTCACCAAGTATAAAGTGAAATGACATGGGATTTACAGGGTTAGAAAGAGAAAATGCCTCCATAGGCAAACAGTCAAATGACAAATCATAGCCTGGAAAAACCACTCCAAAAACAACAACCAGTAGACTTTCACTTTTTAGCCAGGAGAGGGTAATTGGTACTAAACTTGTTCACTCTCCATAAATAATTATAAAACTGGGGGAAACAAATCTGAAGCAACAGTTTTTAGGCACTGGATCAGAGGCATTAGAAGACAGCGATCCTTGGGAGAAGGAAAACATATGATGTAAGTCCCATGAACTCCTTGGCCTTCTGATTTGAGGCACGCACTGGACCACACTGCAGAGAAGTGGCACTCAAAAGAAGATGGTGATCTCACTGAACTGAAGAGGCAGAGGGTGAAATTTTGAGGCTGCTGAAGCAGCTAGAATTTGCAGAGTACTGAAAAAGATGGAGCTGTGCTAATGAGGGGATTGTCAGAAGGCTGTGTGGGCCAACCATGGCTTTTTGGTTGAGGCTAAGGATGTACGTGTGCAACATGAGACTGCCAGGCCTACTGGGGACAGCCTGCCATGCAGCTGCAAGCAGAATAGAAATACTAGAGGTCACATGGTACTGAGAGGTTGTGCTTAGGCACAGCTAGAGCGGAGAGACCTCACTGAGCCCATAACTCACCATTTGAGGCCCCAGCTAGGCTGTGCCTTGGGAGTGAGGAGCCTTGCCCTAGATTAGGGGATATACCCAAGGGCCAAAGGTAAAACTCAAGATAGATCCTTCCTAGCAAGAAAGGAAACCAAGACTGATATGAATAATTCAAACAGCCAGAAATTTAACTTCCCATCAAAACAAAACATAAAACTGTGTTAAGGAAGGCAACATAATATAGACTTCCTACAAAATATCATCTACAATGTTCAGTATAGAAGTCAAATGGCTAGTTATGCATAGAAAGCAAAGCACATGGCTCATAATCATGAAAAAATAAACACCGTGAAGAGAAACAGATTCTGGAAGGGTCAAAGACCCAAGAACTTAAAGGAAAAGATGAACAACTGATAGAAAAGATAGTGAATATCAGAAGAGAAATACAAAATGTAAAAAAGAAATTATAAAACTAAAAGTAAAATTTCTGCAATGAAATGAAAATATAACTAGATGGGCTCAATATCTGACTAAACTCTGATGAACAAAAAGTATATTTGCAGACAAATCAAGGACATTGTCCACTCTTAATAACAGAGAAAAGTTAACATTTGAAAAAAGCAAAAAGAGGCTCATCGGCCTACAGAAGATTAAGTATCTCTGCTTCTGTTGTTAAGTCACTTCAGTCGTGTCCAACTCTGTGCGACCCCATAGATGGCAGCCCACCAGGCTCCCCTGTCCCTGGGATTCTCCAGGCAAGAACACTGGAGTGGGTTGCCATTTCCTTCTCCAGTGCATGAAAGTGAAAGGTGAAAGTGATGTTGCTCAGTCGTGTCTGACTCAGCAATCCCATGGACTGCAGCCTACCAGGCTCCTCTGTCCATAGGATTTTCCAGGCAAGAGTACTGGAGTGGGGTGCCATTGCCTTCTCCTCAAGTATCTCTAACACAGCTGAAGTTGGAGTCTTAAATGAAGAAAGAGAAAGAGATGGGACAGATATAGGAGAGAGAGGGAGGGAGAAAGGGAGAGAAAGAGAAATGAGGAAATGAAAGAGAGGAGAAGGGAGGGAAGAGTGAGGAAAGAAGAAGAGAGGGGAGGAGAGATAAAAGTTACCAACTCTGTCAAAAGAAAAAAAATAAAAGCTTACATGACCAAAAGTCTTGGTGAAATCTATGAAATGAAGAGAAATTCAAACTTAGTATATTACAACCAAACTGATGAAATCTTAAAGACAAATTTTTAAAGCAGAGAAGAAAAAGGACACATTTTATAAAATCATTCATATTAAAATTAATTTACATCAAAAACAATGGAGGACAGGAAACAATGACATAACATCATTAAAATGACAAAAGAAAAAGCGTTCAACCCCAAATTCTACGTAGAGCTAAAACATTCTCACAAACAAAGGTGAAATAAAAAGTTTTCCAGATACCTGAAAACCGCAAGAATTCTTCACCAGTAGATCTGCACTACAAAACAACACAAAAACAAAAATCTAAGTAATTATTTTGGGTTAAAAATAAATTATTCTATTTGGAGATTTAAATTTACAGGAAGGTAAAAATATCAGGAATCATGTAAAACATTTTTATTCTACTAATATCGTTAAAATAAACAAAGGTGAAATAAAAAGTTTTCCAGATACCTGAAAACCGCAAGAATTCTTCACCAGTAGATCTGCACTACAAAACAACACAAAAACAAAAATCTAAGTAATTATTTTGGGTTAAAAATAAATTATTCTATTTGGAGATTTAAATTTACAGGAAGGTAAAAATATCAGGAATCATGTAAAACATTTTTATTCTACTAATATCGTTAAAAAAAAAATTGATGACTTAAAGCAAAAAAAAAAAAATCAATTATACTTGAAGTTTATAGCATACTTAGAACAAATATATGATAACAATAACTCAAAGGATAGAAGATGGAATGACATTGTTGAAACTTTCTTGTAGTATTTCAAGTGTTATATCATATTCTCCAAGTAGAAAATAGTAAGTTAAGGATGAATACATTTAAATCCTAGAGTAACCACTAAAAAATAAACACAAGAAGTTATAACTAAAAAAATTCAATAGAGGAGTTAGAATGGAATATTTAATATTAATAAGACATATTTGATTAAACCAAGGGAGACAGGGAAGGAAGAACTGAAGAACGACAACAACAAACTTAGGGGGCAAATAGAAAGGAAATATCAAGATGGTAGGAGGATAGACTTAAACACAACCATCTCTATGAGAACGTTAAATAAAAGTAAACCAAACACAAATTAAAAGGTAGAAATTATTAGATTGGATTTAAAAATCAGGCCTCAAAATAGGCGGTTTACAAGAACTTCAGTTCAGTTCAGTTCAGTCGCTCAGTCATGTCCGACTCTTTGCGACCCCATGAACTGCAGCACGCCAGGCCTCCCTGTCCATCACCAACTCCCGGAGTTCACTCAGACTCACGTCCATCGAGTCAGTGATGCCATCCAGCCATCTCATCCTCTGTCGTCCCCTTCTCCTCCTGCCCCCAATCCCTCCCAGCATCAGAGTCTTTTCCAATGAGTCAACTCTTCGCATGAGGTGGCCAAA
>SJYX01011330.1:31561-52287 GCA_006410675.1 Oreotragus oreotragus | reverse complement strand
AGTGAAGAGGAGCTAAAAAGCCTCTTGATGAAAGTGAAAGAGGAGAGTGAAAAAGTTGGCTTAAAGCTCAACATTCAGAAAACGAAGATCATGGCATCTGGTCCCATTACTTCATGGGAAATAGATGGGGAAACAGTGGAAACAGTGTCAGACTTTATTTTTGGGGGCTCTAAAATCACTGCAGATGGTGACTGCAGCCATGAAATTAAAAGACACTTACTCCTTGGAAGAAAAGTTATGACCGACCTAGATAGCATATTCAAAAGCAGAGACATTACTTTGCTGACTAAAATCCATCTAGTCAAGGCTATGGTTTTTCCTGAGGTCATGTATGGATGTGAGAGTTGGACTGTGAAGAAAGCTGAGCACCGAAGAATTGATGCTTTTGAACTGTGGTGTTGGAGAAGACTCTTGAGAGTCCCTTGGACTGAAAGGAGACCCAACCAGTCCATTCTGAAGGAAATCAACCCTGGGATTTCTTTGGAAGGAATGATGCTAAAGCTGAAACTCCAGTACTTTGGCCACCTCATGCGAAGAGTTGACTCATTAGAAAAGACTCTGATGCTGGGAGGGATTGGGGGCAGGAGGAGAAGGGGACGACTGAGGATGAGATGGCTGGATGCCATCACGGACTCGATGGATGTGAGTCTAAGTGAACTCCGGGAGTTGGTGATGGACAGGGAGGCCTGGCGTGCTACAGTTCATGGGGTCGCAAAGAGTCGGACATGACTGAGCGACTGAACTGAACTGAACCAATTTAAAGTGTATACTGCTTCCTTGGTGGCTCAGACAGTAAAGAATGTGCCTGCCATGCAGGAGACCGGGGTTCATTCACTTGGTTGGGAAGATCCCCTAGAAAAGGAAATGGCAACCCACTCCAGTATTCTTGCCTGGATAATCCCATGAACAGAGGAGTCTGGCAGGCTACTGTCCACGGGGTCACAAAGAGTCAGATATGACTGAGCAACTAACACTTCAAAGGCCTTAAGTACATTCATTGTGTTGAGCAATCATCAACACCATCTATCTCCAGACCTTTTCATTTTCCAAAACTGAAACTCTGCCTCTATTAAACAGTAACTTTCCATTGTTCCCAGGCCACAGCCTCTGAGAACCACCATTCTATTTTCTGTCTCATGAATCTGACTACTCTAAAATCCTCACGTAAGTGAAATAATGTAATACTTGTCCTTTTGTGTCTGGCTTATTTCACTTAGCACAATGATGCCCTTAAGTTTTATCCATGTTATAGCATGTGTCCGAATGTCATTCCTTTCTAAAGATGACTAATCCTCAATACAGAATTTGTTCACAAGTTTGTTTGCTTTGTTTCATACATTGTATGTCCTTGTTTGTCCATTTCTTTGTCCATGGACATTGTGTTGTTTTCATCTTTTTATTGTGAATACTACTACTATGAGCAAGGGTGAATAAACATTTGGATGAGTCTAATTTCAATTCTGTTGAGTAAATACTCAAAGTGGACCTGTTCAGATCAAATAAAGTGGAAGTTGCCTGTGGCTCTGCCCCAGCATTAAGTAGAGCAGATCCCATTTCTGTGAAAGCCCAGAACATATCACAAGAGTAGAAGTGGCTGGTGGGGAGAGACAGGTCCCTTGAGAGCCTCGTGGCCTTGACATCCAGTAACGTCACCACACGGAGGGGCAGCAGCTCAGGCCTGACTCTGAGGGCTCTTGTCCTGGGAGTACCTACATCGGGTCCATGCAGTGCTTTGCAGGAGGTGTGCCCTCCTTTTCACAGTGTAGAGAACCGGCTGAGGGCCCCGCTGTTGCCCTGCTCAGCTTAAGACCTTGTGTAGCATCCGCTCCCCCGGGGAGTGGATAGTGACCATATGTTTAATTTTTTGAGAAATTCCCATTCTCTCTTCAACAGGAATTTTACCATTAAATATTCCCACTTGCAATGCATGACTGCTTCCAATTTCTCCACATCCTCATCAACATTTGCTATTTTCTCTATTTTTGAGAATAACCATCCTACTGGATGTGAGCTGGTATTTTATTGTGGTTTTGATTCTCATTTACTTAATGATTAGTGATATTGTGGGGCATTCACTCTTGGATAACTATTGAGTTAGAAGGAGACTGCCTGGACTCAAAAACTAATTACACTGTTTATCTATTCTGTGACCCTGAATGGGTCATTAAATCTTTCACAGCCTCAGTTTCCTCATCTGCAATAAGGAGAAAATAATTAACTTCACTAAGCCTTTGTGAGGATTAAATTAACTCATTCACATAGTAATATACAAAGCTCACATAAACTGAAATACAAGTGTTCATGAAGAGGCAGCTTTTACTGTCCATGTTACTGTTCTTGCCACTGTTACCATTATTATTAGCTTAGAACTTATCACATTTTTAAAGTACAAATATATATAACACTCTAATGTTCTGTGACATCTTTTAGGAAAACCATTGACTTCCTAAGTGGTACGGCACAGCTATACATTGCGAATACCACATACACTGATAGAGTTTTGAGCCTAGAAATTTTCATGAATGGTAAGAATATTAAGTTATTATGAATAAAGATAGTCTCATAAAAGTTCTGTTAAACACCTATAAGCTTGCAAAGAAATAAACTGCCTTTTAGTACTCAAAAGCTAAAATTAAAATTTCCCTGTTCCTGAGTAGAACCAGGTGTAGAGAAATAGACGTTGGGTTAAAGATGGAGTAGGCTGTGAATATCTGCTTCTCTCCTTGAATCATGAGGCAATTGGGTATATTCGTGATAGGAACTCTTTCTTCAGCCAAAACCCAGTTAGTAAATGCAAGTGCCTGAAACCACAATCTGGACACAGCCTGTGACACCATCTGGACACAGCCAGGGCTGAGATCAGACTTGGAAAGGGCCCTACTCTCCTTCTGAAAAATGTCTGTGCTGATCTTAAGAAATGAATAGGAATATCACCAGCACACTCTCTGGTCTTCCCTGGGGTCTTCAAGACCAAAGGGACCAAGAGGGTCCCTGATCTCATTTTAGGAAGCCAAAGAGGGAAACTTCTGGCTCCTTCTTAGAAGCCACATGGAACAAACAGTAAAACAAACACAAGCATAGACAAAATAAAATTCTTATAAGCCTTTCTAAGGTGGGGGATACACAAAATCTCAGCTGAAGCTTTCACACACATTGACATGTATTTTCTTTCTTGAAAATGATTCTGTATGTGTCTGCTTGATTTGTACTTGGATCCCAAAATCTTGTGTCCCTTCCACTTGCTGCAGGAAGCTAGATGGAGCACAATTTGAAAGTGCAGCCATACTTATCTGAATGCCAGTTTTATGGACAGATCACAGAGGGAGATTCACACTTACCATTAAAGAGCTTTCCAAATGTTCACATAAAAACTTTCAAGTGAAAAATTCCAAAAGTGATTTAAACAATAGTTTAAACTGGTTTCAGACTGTATGTAAAATCCCAAAGTGAATAATTTGCAGTTCCTCTGATCTCCAGTCCTGAAAGAGAAGAGCAGGAGAGGACTCTGAGCTAAGAGTAAAATAAAGATGGTGAAAAGTTTCTTGCCCCATAAGGCAAAGGCATTTGTAATTCTATTGAGCTCTTACACCACATATCAAATTTCCCTGAAACCGGATGGTCAAGAAGGAAGTGAAAAGAACTGACATTTACTGAGCTGATACTCTGTCAAGCATTAGCGTAAGCAAAACTTCACGGCAATTCTTATATAACTTACAGGAGATGAAAAATCAGAGGGATAAAGCAAATTGCTCAAAGTCACAGTCAGTAAGCTCAGGTCTTTCTTCCTCTAAATCCAGTGCATGTTTTATTACATCCTAAATCTCTTCTCTGTAGCTTCTGTTTCTGAATAGTGAAGGTAGAAAGATCTCTACTTATCTCAGCTCTCTTAGGTAAGACATCAACTAAATACATGACCTCATTTATCATGCTTTCAGAGGGTTGCCAGGGCATTTGAAACAGGGAGAGTGAGGACAAGAGTATTTCCTTGATCAGACTGAAACCTGCTCAACGTGACATCTCAGAGTGGAGAAAAATATCCTGATTGCTGCAAAACAGTCACTGATGGCAATGGATAAGGCAAACATTTTGGTTGGCACGAGCCATTAATGCAATTCCTGAGGGTCAAGACCACCAGACAGGGGGAAGAACTACTTTTGTAATCACTTATAGAGGGACAACATGGCAAAAGCGAATGATTTGTGGCTCAGTTATTTTTTTGCATACTTTGTCTCTGTTTGTGCTCCCATGGATCCATTGGTCTTTGGCTTGGCATCTGCTTTAATCCTCTATCTTCCCCTTAACTCCTAGAAATCAAGTATGAATTGATAGAGCTGTGTGCATGCTAAGTCGCTTCAGTCATGTCTGACTCTTTGTGACCCTATGGGCTGTAGTCTGCCAGGCTCCTCTGTAGGATCCTCCAAAAGATACCTTGGGTTTCCCCACAATCATCCTCAACTCCACACATTCCAACAGGTAAGCTCACTGAAAGCACAGGAAACTCCAAAGGACACAGAAGGCTCTGTAGCCATCCACACTTTCCCAGAGCAAAAGACACCTTAACAAGAAATGGCCCTTGTATGTTTTCATGCAGTGTTCTTTCTACAAAAGGCTCTTATTCAGGAACACTTTTCATCTGTCACCATACTGGTTTAATAAGATGGTCAGGAATGGCTACTACCCTGATTTTATAAAAGAAGAATTCAAGAAACAGCAGTAACAGTGATTGTGGCCTTTTAAAAGGTTCTTTCTAGGTTGTGAATTCTAGGCACTATAATTATTTGCATTCAGCCTTTACCTAAGGTTGTCTCAGCTGCCTGTGGCTTGGATTTCTAATAGGGATATTTTCCATTAAATTTAATTCACATAGAAAACCTTTTGGACTTTAGAGTGGTAATAAAATCCTATCCTTAGCCACTATAATTAAGGCCCCTTTTGTTCCTGAGGGAAGTTTTTGAGGGAGGGTCAGACAGGAGCATTCCTGTCTGAAATGATCACCCTAACAATTGAAGTGGGAAAAGAAAGGAAACCCTAAGTTCCCATGTTGGTTTTCCAGTCCCGTTCTCTTGGATCATCATAGCTGCCTTATATCTTCCCCAATTTTTTCATGCACAGCACCAAGAAAGTTGATTCTCCCTGGCCCTGTAATAAATGTTACCTCTCGCATTTCCTTAACACTACCACTTCCTCTTAATGAAAGTGAAAGAGAAGAGTGACAAAGTTGGCTTAAAGCTCAACATTCAGAAAACGAAGATCATGGCATCTGGTCCCATCACTTCATGGCAAATAGATGGGGAAACAGTGGAAACAGTGTCAGACTTTATTTTGGGGGACTCCAAAATCACTGCAGATGGTGACTGCAGCCATGAAATTAAAAGACACTTACTCCTTGGAAGGAAACTTATGAGCAACCTAGATAGCATATTCAAAAGCAGAGACATTACTTTGCCGACTATGATCTGTCTAGTCAAGGCTATGGTTTTTCCAGTGGTCATGTATGGATGTAAAAGTTGGACTGTGAAGAAAGCTGAGCACCAAGAATTGATGCTTTTGAACTGTGGTGTTGGAGAAGACTCTTGAGAGTCCCTTGGACTGCAAGGAAATCCAACCAGTCCATCCTAAAGGAGATCAGTCCTGGGTGTTCACTGGAAGGACTGATGCTGAAGCTGAAACTCCAGTACTTTGGCCACCTCACGCGAAGAGTTGACTCATTGGAAAAGACCCTCATGCTGAGAAGGATTGGGGTCAGGAGGAGAAGGGGACGACCGAGGATGAGATGGCTGGATGGCATCACCGACTCAATGGACATGAGTTTGAGTGAGCTCCAGGAGCTGGTGATGGACAGGGAGGCCTGGCGTGCCGTGATTCATGGGGTGCTACTGTTAATCAAACATATCTGCATTTTTCATCTTTCTGTCTATAGCAAGAATATGATTTTCTATGAGGGAGGTTTAGAATTAAGACATGCAACCTGCAGTCCTGAAACAGAGAATCACTCCTGTGGTCATGACTTCAGGGGAAGTATGTGCTACACAAATGAGCAAACCAGTCATTCTACTGGGCAAGTAATAATAAAGGCAGCCTTGATTTCAGAGGCAGAGACACCGATGATTCCATTAAAATATTTCATTGCCCCAAAAGAGTAAGGCTGTGACCACCATTTGAGTTGGAAATCCAGCTATCCTGCTGTCAAACCACACTTTTATTGTGCAACCAAGAGTTTCTGAACTAAATATGATTAAGCTGTTTTCCTGATTATAATCAACTTAAATTTCAGCTATATATTCAGTCTTTGTTTATTGTTACCAAAGTATACCAACTATAGTCATTGTGATACTATTTTGACTGTTTTGTAACTTACATATTTAGAAATTAACAGAATCTCTAACAAATCAACCCCATATCATTTTATTGGGCTCTTACACAATACTGTCTGGAAGAAAGAAGATGGACTAATCAGCCCCAGGAGCTAGTTTTAAGAACTGTATTTACAGAGAATACAAAGGGACTGGAAGATCATAGAAGAAAAAGGGAAAAGCACTTCTCAAACAGTTACTATCATTTAGGAAGTAGTTTCTTTTCATTAAATCCCTGGAAGGAAAGGACTATTTATATCTTCATCTTTTTGCCTCCTACAAATGATGTCTAATTTCGTGATTTGAACTTGGTGTTTGAATGAATCAATGTTCATTGCAAAACTTCCTTAAGAAGTATTTTACTAGTGAAAATTTGAAAAGAATTTTAATGTTCAAATCTTGAGAACAATTAACTAATACTTGATAGCCTTTGAAATCACAGTCAGNTATATCTTCATCTTTTTGCCTCCTACAAATGATGTCTAATTTCGTGATTTGAACTTGGTGTTTGAATGAATCAATGTTCATTGCAAAACTTCCTTAAGAAGTATTTTACTAGTGAAAATTTGGAAAGAATTTTAATGTTCAAATCTTGAGAACAATTAACTAATACTTGATAGCCTTTGAAATCACAGTCAGAAAGAATATATATGAAATAAAAATGTGAAATGAATCATAGCTGACAAAGGTAGTTTACTATATACTACAAAATATTTAATTAGTTATGGGATACTAACAAATATGCAGAACTTATTATTTGGGGTTATTATTTGGGGGTTAGACTACAGGTTGTTTCTGTTTTCTCCCTTGGAATTTTTTTTTTGTAATTTCTGAATTTTATTCCTTTGTAACCAAATTTGGGGGGAAAAAAAAGCTACTGAAACTAAAAAATGAAAATGAATCAAGTTTGAATTTCAAACTGGAACTTTCAACAGAACATAGTTGATTCTTTGCCACAGACACCAAGTCATTTCTTTCTTTTCATAGGCATTCATATCACTACCCTGCATTTTTCCTAACTGAAATGACACAATGGAAAGACCATTCCTTCACCAAGCCCTGAGCCATAGAAAAATGGAAAGTCAGTCTGAGCATCAGCAGATCAGGAAATCAAGTTGTGGAGCAGGACTAACAAAAGAGTCTAAGCTTGTATCATTTGCTGATCAGTTACTATACTTAAAAAAAGAAACAGCTATACACATTATAATCCTTTCTCTGTTCCCCAGCCTCTATGATGAGGAAGGGATTTTGAGCAAATGTTCTTGATTTTTATATTTTATTTAATATTTTTGGGCCTTGATTTCACCATCTTCATTATTGTCACAGGGCTGATTCACTTGAAGAATCCAGCTGGGAAACTCCTACAATACTTGGCCACTAAGTTGAATTTTTAGGGCTGCACGACTACTGTGAATCTTCTCCATCTTTTTTCCCCCTCCTTCACTCTACCCTTACCCACTAAATAGCCAGGTTACACCAGAGTTCACCAACCTCCCCATCTCAAAGAGTCAACTTGTCTACAACTCCCGTCAACTTAATCCCTGAGTCTGAACAAATGTTCTTTAAATGGAGAAGGGAGGAAGATCAGTTACCCCAAATTACTGCAGATTAGATTTTAGTGAGAATCCTTCCCCAGAATGGAATGAGCCTCCCTATTGGATTCATGGTCAGAGCTGTGACAGGCTCTCAGCAAAGACTGAAAAGCATCATTAACATCAACCAGCCCTTATTTTATCTGCCTTTGTCACCTTCATCTTCCCTTGAACTCCTGGTTTTGCTTATATTTCTCTGAAATCCTTAGAAAAATTCTTTTGAAACAAGTGGGTGCCTGACTCATTGGCCTGCTTCCTCTGTTTTCCACCCAAGGGGTAAACAATGGATTCTATTCAAATGCGTCCTGTCTGTGATCTGGGAACCTGCGTGCAGACAAAGCTCATCATTGCAGGGCAGATTGCCAGACCCATATTCTCTTCTGCTCACCTCCCAGGCTCTGCTTCTCGGTTATAAGGGCCACTTGACAAAACGCAAAACATTCTCATGGTCCTGTGACCCTGGAACTCACTGTTTTCTTTTCCCCCAGGCCCCCAGTGAAATACCACCCTAAATTCTCAGGTCAGTGCATTTGAGAACAGCCTTTCAAAAGCTAACAGAAACAATGACGAGAGGTATCAGGTCCCAGTCATGTGCTTTACCATAAGGACTACCATGTTTTATTTCTAATCACTTTAAGGATTGTCTTAACTCTCCTCTTATTTTTTTATGTAGATAGTACTTGCTGGGGAAGAGAAAGCTCTGCAAAATTAGGGATATGACAAGTCATGGAAATATGTAAGACTTGTTGAAGACTTTGGGAACAACAAAGGGTGACTGAACACAGGAGTAGAATCAGACTATAGAAAAAAAGAGAAATAGTACAAAACTTCAAGTAAAAAGTGAGCCCATAGGAAAATGATCTGAATCTAAGTGACAGGGTATATTCAAAGAATATAAAATCGCTGATTTGAAAAGATATATGCACCCCTATATGTAATGCTAAAAAGTCTCTGTGCTAGGCTTCAACAGGATGTGACCCAAGAACTCCCAGATGTTTAAGCTGGACTTAGAAAAAGCAGAGGAACCAGAGATCAAATTGCCAACATCTGTTGAATCATAGAAAAAGCAAGAGAATTCCAGAAAAACATCAACTTCTGTTTCATTGACTATGCTAAAGCCTTTGACTGTGTGCATCACAACAAACTGTGGAAAATACTTTAAGAGATGGGAATACCAGATCACCTTACCTGCCTCCTGAGACAAGAAGCAACAGTTAGAACCAGACATGGAACAATGGACTGGTTCCAAATTGGGAAAGGAGTACATCAAGGCTGTATATTGTCACCCTGCTTATCTAACTTATATGCAGAGTACATCAAGAGAAATGCCAAGCTGGATGAAGCACAAACTGGTTGCCAGGAGAAATATCAATAACCTCGGATATGTAGATGACACCACCCTTATGGCAGAAAGTGAAGATCATGGCATCTGGTTCCATCACTTCATGGCAAATAGATGGGGAAACAATGGAAACAGTGACAGACTGAATTTTCTTGGGCTCCAAAATCACTACAGATAATGACTCCAGCCATGAAATTAAAAGATACTTGCTCCTTGGAAGAAAAGCTATGGCCAATCTAGACAGCAGCATATTAAAAAGCAGAGACATCACTTTACTGACAAAGGTCCATCTAGTCAAAGCTAAACATAGTCATGTGTGGATGTGAGAGTTGGACCATAAAGAAGGCTGAGTGCTGAAGAACTGATGCTTCTGAACTATGGTGTTGGAGAAGACTCTCGAGAGTCCCTTGTACTGCAAGAAGATCAAACCAGTCAATCCTAAAGGAAATCAACCCTGAATATTCACTGGAAGGACTGATGTTTAAGCTGAAGCTCCAATATTTTGGCCATGTTGATGTAAAGAGCTGACTCATTAGAAAAGACTCATGCTGGGAAAGATTGAGGGCAGGAGGAGAAGGGGATGACAGAGGATGAGATGGTTGAATGGCATTACTGACTCAATGGACATGAGCTTGAGCAAGCTCTGGGAGATGGTGAAGGACAGGGAAGACTGGCGTGCTATAGTCCATGGGGTTGCAAAATGCCAGACGTGACTAAGTGACTGAACAATGCACCCCTATGTTACTATGACATTATTTACTATAACCAAGATAAAGAAACATATGATATGTATATATATATATATATTTACATGTGTATACTCACGTACATATACACATGATGGAATACTACTCAGCCATAAGAAAGGATGAAATATTGCCATTTGTGGCAACATGGATGGACCTTGAGGGTACTAAACCAAATGAAATAAGTCAGATGGAGGAGACAAATACCATAAGATTTTACTCATATGCAGAATATGAAACACTAGTAAAAAAATAAAATAAATGAACAAATCAAACAAAAACAAACAAATAGATCTAGAGAAGAGAACAACGGTTACCAGAGAGGAGGGGCTGGGGGAGGGTAAAATGGCTAAGGGAGATACACCGTATATTGATGGATGGAAACTAAATTTTTTGATGGTAATCCCACTGTAGGGGATACAGAGGTATAAATACAAAGTACACATAAAGCTTATATAATGTTATAAATCAATGTTACCTCAATTATTTTAAATAAATAAAACGAATGATGGAGCAGCCCTCAAGGTGAGAGAGACAGATGCAGAGAAGAGGAAGTCTGCTTGCTCTTAAGGAAACCACAACCCACTGTCACATAGGACTGTGTTGATCCTCCCTTCCCAAGAATCTCATTTCTTTCCTGAGAATCACTGTCTTCCTTTCTTCCCTCCCTCTCCTCTTTCTTTCCTTTCTTTCAACATAAATTTGAATAACCCTAGCCTGCTTAGAAACCTTCAGTGATCTCCCAGTGACCTGAGATGAAGTCCTCACCCCCAAACTTGGCACTGTAGACCCATTGACCTTTACCTCACACCTCCCACTCGGTCTCTGTGCTCTAACCACAGTGGACTTCAATTTCTTCAAAGCTGTAAGTTGCATACTAGGTAAAAGTATTTTCACTTGCTGCTTCTTCAAAATGGAATACTCCCTCCTCTTCTTTGCTGAGCTCAGCAATTCTCAAATCTTTAGGACTCAGGATTTCTCTACACTCTTAAAAATTATTAAGAACTCCAAAGAACTTTTGTTAATCTACATACTATCTATATCTATTAGATAGATCTATCTTATCTATATCTAGTTATCTATATCTAATAGATAGGTATCTATTTATGTATCTATCTATGGATACATACATGTTCTAAAACTAAAACTGGGAAATCTAAAAATATTTAATTCATTAAAAAATAACATAGTAAACTAATTCTACCTTAATGAATATAAAATATTCTATGGAAAATAACTAAATCTGTGAAAACCGAAACTACCTTAGTGAAAAGAATGGCATTCATTGGTCTGCGTTTTTGCAAATTTAGTTAATGTCTGACCCAAGATTATCATATATGCTTCCACATTTAATGTGCTGTGATACATGTCATGTAGGCTCTGGAAAACTTCACTGTACACATGTCAAAGAATGAGAATAAACACTATTTACTTCTTAGTATCATTATGGACTAGATTTGACTGCTGAACACCAAAAAGCAGCTTAGGCAGGGATTTCAGGGATCTCAGGCTGTACTTTGAGAACTTCTGCTTCTTTCTTCGTCAAAAAAGGAGGCCATTATTAAGGCCCAATAGACAAATAAAACTGTAATATTTAAAGTGTATAGCATGATTTATATATATCTATATTATAAAAGTGAAAGTGAAGTTGCTCAGTTGTGTCCGACTCTTTGCAACCCCATGAACTGTAGCTTACCAGGCTCCTCCCTCCATGGGATTCTCCAGGCAAGAGGACTAGAGTGGGTTGCCATTTCCTTCTCCAGGGGATCTTCCCAACCCAGGGATGGAACCCAGGTCTCCCGCATTCCAGGATTCCCACAAATGAGTTAACACATCCATTACCTCACACAGTTACCTTTTTAATTGGTGATAACATTTGAGCTCCACTGTCTTAGCAAATTTCAGTCATACAGTACAGTATTATCAACAAATAAACCACAGCCATCATGTTATACATTAGATCCTCAGACTTAATTAATCTTATAACTGAAAGTTATAACCTCTTAGCAACCTCTCCCCATTCCCCCCACTCTCAGCCCATGGCAACAACCCATTCTTTGAGTGTGACTTTTTTTTTAAGGTTCCACACATAAGTGATACCTTGTAGTATTGGTCTTCCTCTTTCTGGGTGTCTCACTTAGCATAATGTCCTCCAGGTTCATCCATGTTGTTACAAATGGCGAGATTTTCTTCTTTTTTAAGGAGGAATAACTCATTGTGTACACAGACCACATTTTATTTATCCATACCTTTATAAATGGACACTTGGGTTATTTCTATACCTTGGCTGTTGAGAATAATGCTACTATGAACATGCCGGTACAGATATCTCTTAGCAGTAATGATTTCATTTCCTGGGTACCCAACCCCTAGGCCACATACCAGTAGTGGTCCATGGCTTGTTGGGAACCAAGGAGAGGTGAGTGGTCATCTTCCACAAAACCAGTCCCTGTACCAAAATGGTTGAGGACGGCTGCTTTAGATACATACCCAGAGGTAGAAATGCTGGATCATGTGGTAGTTCAACTTTTACTTTTGTGAGAAAGCTCCATAGTGGCTTTACTAGCTTACCTACCAAACAACAGTGTCCACGTGTTCCTTTCTCCACATCCTTGTCACCACTTATTTTGTGTGATCTTAAAGATCATATTTGCAAGGGGTTCTTCCCTGACCTCAGAGAATAGGATTGGTTCTTTTGTTCTCTCCTTATATAACACCCTCTAGCTTTCTGTTACAAAATGCTTGTAATACCTATAAATAACCAACAATTTGCATTGAGGATGGATCATGCCTAGCTTTGTTCTTACTGAATTTCCAGTGCTTAGCCCACATAAGAGGGACTTGAGAATCTTTGTGGAAGTGAGGAATACACAGAGGGAGGAAGGGAAAGAGAGGAAAAAAGGGATAATCAGACCCAGGGACAGAACTTTCTGCCAACTGCTGTATTCCTTCAGCAGGTAGGTATAAAGACTTAACTTTCTCCTGCAGACTGATGCAGCCATGAATTCCATTTCCCTCCAAAAGAGGATAGAGAGAGATGGGTATAAGACTGGTCTGAGGAGAGAGAGGTGAGACGGTATAGAAGAACAGTTAGGAGCACATGTGCTGGAATCTTGCATTAATGCAGTCATTCCACAGTGTAGACTGAATATCTGAAATTTACCAGATATCTGAGTATCTTCTAGGTGTTCAGGAAGAAAACAGAAAAAGTTCTGACCTTAAAGAGTTTCATTCAGATTTGACTCAACCCTCGCTTCCACCACTTGATAAATGGGTTGCCTTGGATTAGTTACTTATTCTCCCTATGCTTCATTTTCCTCATCTGTAAAGTGTGAGCAAAACTTAAGAGTTCCTAGATGAGGACTAAATAAGAGCATCTCTGAAATGTACCTTATAGAGAATCTGGTACCTAGTAGGTATTGAATAAATGAAAATCTTTACAGTGGCAACTTATATTCCAAATTGATTTCTTCATATGTAGAAACTACAATCCTAGAGACCAGAAACTAACCATATAAAGGGTATTATCTGGGTAGTTGGAGGGTGTGTACTTAAGGTCCTCAGAAGACTCAAGAGGGCTGCAGTATCACCCTTCCTACAAAGAAGGGCACCTCTGGCACCTGAATATTGTGCCCTTGTCCCAAATTTTTGGAGAATAAAACTATACAAAGCACTATTATTGTCTTAAGCAATGTAGTTCCTCAAGGCAGGCTTTCCTACGTACCCCATTTTACAATTGTGCCAAAAGCATAAGACTACTTTAAAGAACATATTCAGAGCTAACTATCTGTAATTGGCTGTCTGTTCACATGATTTCTCACATATCATAGTGTTATTGAGGTTTCCAGTCTCACCTCTGACTGAATTTGGCTTGACCTTTCTGAGAAGCAAAAACTGTCTTCGAAATAGGATTACAAGAAGAAAGAAAAATGGATTGGAATCTTTCTCTTTTTTTGCCACCTCATTTTGGTGACCTCTCTACAGTTAGGACCACTCAAGAAAAGTGAAAGATAGAGGAAGAAGGAAAAAGAGAGTCCTGTCAGCTGATTTTGCTATATGTTGCAGCCTGGTAAAAGCATTTGGAGGTAGAGAATATTTTAAACATGGAATGAAATAAAGTTAGGGAATTAGTTGTGTGGATTTAATTTCCTCAGACTACTCTCATTGTTTGCCAGCAGGAAATATTCATGAGTCAACTCTCCAGAATTGTAGTTATTATTCAAGAGTTGTGGGTTTATAAGGAGGTTTGATGGCATGGCAGATTTCATGGGCTTAGACTGTTCTTCAAGTTGAAGAGCAAAATGATGTCTGAAGGGACTAAACACATTTGGCTTTAGAGTGTGTGAGGAAGACCTGAAAGCTCCCACATGGAAGTGAAATTCATTACTGGCAAGATCAGTGACAGGACACTCCAGAGGATGAAGCTGCAAAGAATTCAGAGTCCTGTGGCTAACTCCACGGCCTAGTTTGATCTTAAAGTCTTTGTCTTGGATAATCCTTTCAAATCTGTTCCTGCACTTAAGAGCCGCTCAACATGACTGAGCTTTCCCTTGCAGGTTCTTTTACACTGACCTGTCAGAGGAGACTTTCGGCACGTACACGTATCATGTCAAATCATCCAACAGACATCCTTTCAAAGAAATTGGAGCAGAACCAACTATATGGAGAAGTCATAAACAAGGAAATAACTCAACCCAAGGATTTTCTGTGCTGTGCTAAGTCACTTCAGTGGTGTTTGACTCTTTGTGACCCCATGGCCTGTAGACCACCAGTCTCCTCTGTCCATGCAGATTCTCCAGGCAAGAATACTGGAGTGGGTTGCCATGCCCTCCTCCAGGGGATCTTACTGACTCAGGGATTGAAAATGCATCTCTTATTTCTCCTGCATTGGCAGGCATGTTCTTCACCACTAGCACCACCTGGGAAGTCCTAAGGATTTTCTATGGATTGACATAGTTCTTTGTACAGAGAATTCAGTCTCCTGGGTGGAACACAAGGTAGCCAGAGGGAATGAACATCCAAAAACTGAATCTTGCCCCAACTGGAGGTTGTGATGTCTTAATGGAGAGGCAGAAGGACATTTTAGAACCTAAACTCTTCACCATCTCAATAAAGTAGTCTTCACTATCACAGCTGTAAGAAGTAACACATTTTAATAATTAGGATGAAAGGACTTAGGAGAGAGAAACCCAGCATCCAACTCCATTTCGGTTAGTGACTTTCTCACCATATTGGGAGGGGATGGGCCAGAACTATCTGATCTGTTTCTGATTTCCCTCTTCATTGGCATCAGAGATTTACTGCAGGAAAACTAATATCTGACTGACTCCAAGTGCTAAATAAGAGCATTCTATGTTGATTCCAGGCCACCAGGAGGTTTGGGGTCACTGAGTCACAGACTATAAATTTGAACACTTGATGATGTTTGCAGGTGACTGGATGAACAAAGGAAAACCCAGGAGATACATAAAGGTGGAAACTAGAACTTTCTCCTTTGAATTGTTTGACATATCTCACTCTGATGGTTCTGAAAATAGAAGAACTGCAGGCCCTTCAAATGAAGTTACTGTGTTTAGGTTCCTGGCCCAATGAAATGCAGAAGTGCACTCACTAATGTTTACAAGGTCCTGTGAGGCACCAGGGGAAATGGCCAGTTTATTGGTCAGACGTTTGTTGTTATTGCTTTAACTTCAAATGGACAGGCAAGGAATCCCATTCAAAAAAATAAAAATACCAATTCAACACTGCCTTGTTGTTGTTTTTCAGTCATTAAGTCGTGTCTGACTCTTTACGACACCATGGACTGCAGCACGCCAGGCCTTCCTGTCCCTTACTATCTCATGGAGTTTGCCTAAGATCATGTCTATTTCTGATTTAATTTTATTCTAGCAACAGCCTAGGATTTATTGGAAACTTCCAATGTATCAGGCACTATACTAGGAATATATAAGGAATCAGCAAAGGTACTGTCCCTTACTTCAAGGAATCTTCATTATTTCAACAATTTTATTATGCCAATTTTATTACATATTTTTATGTTGAAATTACCAGAGCGTTTAGCTCAAACCAAGCATTTGGATTAAACTTCATAAATGAGATCTCGGTTGAGATGAGTCTTACAGGATATAGGAAGACGTGTACACATTTTTTTAAATGTCAGTGGCCTTATAAGAAGAGAAAAAGAAAGAAATTAATCTCTGTCTCCACCATGTTAGCACATGGCTATCTACAAGCCAGGAGACAATAACCCACTCCAGTGTTCTTGCCTGGAGAATCCCAGGGATGGCGGAGCCTGGTGGGCTGTTGTCTATGGGTTCGCACAGAGTCGGGCAGGACTGAAGCGATTTAGCAGCAGCAGCAGCAGCAGCATAAGCATCTGAATTCAGAGTTCCAAAGAATAGCAAGAAGAGGTAAGAAAGCCTTCCTCAGCGATCAATGCAAAGAAATTGAGGAAAACAACAGAATGGGAATGACTAGAGATCGCTTCAAGAAAATTAGAGATACCAAGGGAACATTTCATATATGTGCATATATACATATAAATATATATTTGTTTTTATATAAAGTGAATGTGCGTGTGTGTGTGTATATTGAGAGAGATTTCAAAGACATGGCTTCCATGACTGGGGACTGGCTAAGCAAATCTGAAATCTGCAGTGCAAGACAGCTAGAAAGGAAGAGGACAAGCAGGCTGGAATTCAGGGGCGTGACCAAAGCTGCTGTTTAGCAACAGAGCTTTTTCTACATCTATATGGAAAATTCAGCCCTACTTTTAATGCTTTCCAAGTGATAAAGTCAGGCCCACCCAGATTATCCAGGAGAACTTTCCTTACTTAAAGTCAACTGATTAGGGACTCTGATTGTATCTAAAGTCCCTTCACAGGATCACCTAGAGTAATGATCAGTTAGATAACTGAGGACTGTAACTGAGTCTAACTGACACAAAAAAAGACCGTCACATCTCTCAAGCAAGGATCATCTGTTGCTTGGGTCATTATAACCTCCCAACCAGCTGCTTGTTCCTGACTTTAGCCTTGTTTAGTCTTATGGTAATACAGAAACCATAGTAATCCTGTTATTATCAGGACAGATTATCAGGATAATAACAGATTATCCTGTTATTATCAGGACAGTATTTGCACAGACACTTCTCTGTGCAAAATTCTTGAATGGCTCCCCATTTTGCTCAGAGTGAAAGTTAGAGACTTGACTATTACATACAATGCCTTCATTGTTTTGACTTCCTACTACCTCTCTGGCCATATTCCTTAGTTCTAACTATCCCATTTCTCCATGTGCTCATTCACTCTGCTGTAGCCACACTGGGTGCCCACTATTATGCAAAAATACCAGGCACATTCCCATCTAAACTCATTTGCAATTGCTTCTAACACTGTACAGAATGCTCTTTCCCCATTTGAACAAGTATTGTATCATTTCTTTACAGGCTCAGTAACTTATAGATATTTAGGTCTTCAACTTATGAATTTTGAAGGGAGACAATTCAGTCCAAAGCACCTGACTTGTATACCTTTTTTATTCTTTTGCTTGAAAAGTCATAATAGACTTGCCCTGATAACTTTAAATATCAAGATCAGTTATTTAAAATTCATTGAAAAAATTTTTAATCTGCATTACTTCTAAAAATTAAAAGTATACTTTCAGTTGGAAAACAGTTTATGGCAGCCAATTTACACAGGAGTACACTGAAATTTTAGATGTATATGAAATATTTCAGTATTCTGACTTCCACATACTATTTAGGAAAAAGAAGGTATTCTTATTCAGAAAGACTATCTTTTCCGATTAGTACAAAAGTAAAAGAAAACTTGAATTTTTGTAGGAATATGTCATTATTTTCTTCTTTAATAGTGATCTCATTTAATTGTTAGCATTAATATCTAAAGTTAGATGCTTTGCAATTAGTAAGCCAAAACAAATCCCCTTATATCTAAGTTTATTTTTTTAAAAATTGGATAGATATGGCATTTCATCCAGTATAAATAAATGTAAGGTTGACTTAAGTTTTCTCTCCCACACAAAGAACTGTCATCTTGTGATAAAAAAGAAATTGACAATTAGGGAACGAATAAAAATAAGATACTAGATTTAATTTTTTTATTATGCATAATTTTCTTTCTTTTAGCTGCATTCTTCACAAAGTCATCTATGATAGTCAAGTTTATGTGTCCACTTGAGTGGTCCATTAGGTGCCAGATATTTGGTAGTCCATTCCTCTGGACATTTCCATGAGAATGCTTTCAGATTAAGTAAACTAAGTAAACCAGATGGCACTGCATGAAGTAACTGGACCTCATCCAATCAGTTCAGGCTTAAATAGAACAAAAAGCTGACTCTTCACCACCTAAAAAGTCTCCCCTCTGCCCAGTGGCCTTTAAACTGAGATATGGGCTTTTTCAGGTCCTACAGCAGCTTCCAGCCTTTGGGTGCAATGTGAGGCACTGGCTCTGCAGATTTTGGACTTGCAAG
This sequence comes from Oreotragus oreotragus, assembly GCA_006410675.1. NCBI lineage: Eukaryota > Metazoa > Chordata > Mammalia > Artiodactyla > Bovidae > Oreotragus > Oreotragus oreotragus. The sequence continues at coordinate 33,764 of SJYX01011330.1, read as the reverse complement.
CCTCCACAACAGTGAGTTAATTTCTTATTACAAATCAATCAGTCAATCAGTCAGTCACCTTGGTTCTGTTTCTCTGGAGAGAGTGCCTACCACATCATCCAACATCCCCTTCTTTTTTTTCCTTAAGGACTACAGTTCCTATATTTTCATGTAAAGCGTATTAGAGTACCACCTGGATTTCCCATTTTCAGGTTAAAATTTATCATATAAGAGAAATTAAAATTGATTAGAAACATTAAAATACCGGCATTAGAATGATGATTATACTACCTCCTGTAGAAGTCAAGGGTTGGTTTAGGAAGTAAAATGAATAATTTAAGCAAAAATTCATGTCACACTGAGTAATACTGGAGTCAATCAACATTTGTTCTCATAGTCTCAATTTCTATTTTTATCCCTGTAATCTTGCAAATTGCTTTTTCTCTTGTGCTATTTTAATGAATGCTGGCATAAAGATTTCCATTTTAATACAAGTTTAATAAAGAATCCATTTTATTTAACAGAGAGTAAGATAGCATCATTCTATAGCTTAAAAAGTTTATACTTCCAAACTATGATGGCTCTCAGTGATGTAAATTGGTTAATAAAATATTAACATGACCCTACTACTAACTTATGTCACTTGCATTATTACATGGGTCTCATTAACTTGTCTCGTGTCTTCAGTCTTGCTCCATTACACCTAGTTTGTCACAACATTGACCATGTTGTCATATGAGAATATGAATATGAGCAAAGTGAATTTTTGGAAACACTAGTGTGATTACATCCGGAGAAGGCAATGGCACCCCACTCCAGTACTCTTGCCTGGAAAATCCCATGGACAGAGGAGCCTGGTAGGCTGCAGTCCACGGGGTCGCAAAGAGTCAGACACGACTGAGCTACTTCACTTTCACTTTTCACTGTCATGCATTGGAGAAGACAATGGCAACCCACTCCAGTGTTCTTGCCTGGAGAATCCCAGGGATGGGGGAGTCTGGTGGGCTGCCGTTTATGGGATCGCACAGAGTCGGAAACGACTTCAGTGAGTTAGCAGTAGTAGCAGTGTGATTACATCACTGACTTCTTACTATGTTCCAGGATATGTCGGGCACTCTTCACACAGCCTCAGCAGGCTTATTTCCTCACCTTTATTTTCCTGCTGTCTCATGCTAGCCAAAGTTCTATGTATTTTCTCACTAGAATGTTTCCTAAGTTCCTCAGTTTTCCACGTTTCTATCCCTCCCACTTCCTTTCTTCAAAATGATTCAACTTTCAGTAGTTGTTTACTTGCTAAGTTGTATCCAATTCTTTTGTGAAACCATGGGCTGTAGCCCACCAGGGTCCTCTATCTATGGGATTTTATAAGCAAGAATACTGGAGTGGCTTGCCATTTCCTTCTCCAGGGAATCTTCCTGACCCAGGGCTCAAGCCCACGTCTCCTCCATTGGCAGGTGGATTCTTTACCACTGCACCACCTGGGAGAAACTTTTTTCAATTTCCTAAGAGGCAGCTTTTCAATCCTCCAAGTTGTATCCCAATAGTATGATACTCCTACTAGGACACTTTGATGTTATTTATTTTTAGATATTATTTATTTCATGTCAATTTTATTTGATCCCCTCTTTCTTTTTCTCACTGGATTGTAAACCCTTTGAGGGCATCAACAGGCTTTGACAGTCATTTTTTAGCTTGTTTTGCTGTGGACTTCTCAGTGCCCACAAAATATTTGGCACATACTAAATGTTCATGGCATCACTGACTCAACAGACATGAGTTTGATCAAACTCTGGGAGATGGCAAAGGACAGGGAAGACTGGCATGCTGCCAATCCATGGGGTTGCAAAGAGTTGGACATGACCTAGCAACTGTACAAGAAAAACAATGCTAAGAAACAAATGTTTAAGTAGTAAATAAATAAATCACAGTGTTGTATGATCTATTGAAACACCCTAATTTGGCTTAGAAATATCAACAATTCTAGAGAAAAAATAATGTATAATAAAGGTATTATGTGAAACACAGACACAGCAGCATTCTTTTTAAGCATCCAACTTAAAATCTTTGTTTTAACTTATTTATAAAATGAAATGGCATTTAAATTGTAAGTGAAAGTGAAAGTTGCTCAGTCATGTCTGACTCTTTGCAACCCCATGGATTATACAGTCCATGAAATTTTCCAAGCCAGAATACTGGAGTGGGTAGCCTTTCCCTTCTCCAGGGG
>SJYX01011330.1:14718-28149 GCA_006410675.1 Oreotragus oreotragus | reverse complement strand
AAGATCATGGCATCCAGGCCCATCACTTCATGGGAAATAGATGGGGAAACAGTGGCTGACTTTATTTTTCTGGTCTCCCAAATTACTGCAGATGGTGATCGCAGCCATGAAATTAAAAGATGCTTACTCCTTGGAAGAAAAGTTATGACCAACCTAGACAGTGTATTAGAAAGCAGAAACATTATTTTGTCAACAAAGGTCTGTCTAATCAAGGCTATGGTTTTTCCAGTAGTCATATATGGATGTGAGAGTTGAACTATAAAGAAAGCTGAGCACCAAATAATTGATGCTTTTGAACCGTGGTGTTGGAGAAGACTCTTGAGAGTACCTTGGACTGCAAGATCTCACCAGTCCATCCTAAAGGAGATCAATCCTGGGTGTTCAGTGGAAGGACTGATGTTGAAGCTGAAACTCTAAAACTTTGGCCACCTAATCCAAAGAGCTGACTCATTGAAAAAGACCCTGACACTGGGAAAGATTGAGGGCAGGAGGAGAAGAGGAAGATAGAGGATGAGATGGTTGGATGGCATCACTGACTCAACGGAGACGAGTTTGGGTAAATCCCAGGAGTTGGTGATGGACAGGGAGGCCTGGCGTGCTGTGGTTCACAGGGTTGCAAAGAGTCAGACACAACTAAGCGACTGAACTGAACTGAACTGAGTGATTAACACCTTCACTTTACTTTCAGTGTCTATTAAACCTAATCTGATGGCTGCTACCAATATCTTGGATATCAAGGGGAGTTGGTCTTAGAGTTATGGAGAATTTATCATTAGAACCATAGTGTTTACTTGCTTGTTTGCTCATATATTGCCTGCCTTTTCCACCACCAGACTATAAACACGAAAGTAGGGACATACTCTGTTTTTTCACCTCTATTCTTATAGCTCCCAATATAGGCTTGACAAGAATAGATTCTCTAAAAGTTATTTGAATGATTAAGTAAATGAATAAATGGACAGATTTTTGTAAAAATGCCCCCCCTTCCTCTGCATTAGCCTGTCAATTGGTACTGGGGTCACTGCACCAATGACAAACATTGAGCAAAAAGTTAGGGACACAGATAGAAAAAATGTACATTAGAGGAAATAATAAACTAAGATGACACATATCTTCTGAGGGTAGGATTCTAGGGAAACATATGTATGCTTTTAACATCTTCTGTCAACAGTTTGAAATTAAGTACTTTCTCCAATTATAAAAGCAAATTTACTGGCCATTCTGTGCACTCAAAATGGCTAACATGAAGCTTATATGTGTGTGCATTTGGAAAAAGATGTTGGAGAAAGGCATTTAAATCAACTCTTAGAGATGGTTTTTATCTTAAAAGAATGCAAGGTAATTATAAAACCAAATTCTCCCCCATGAAAATAATTAACGTCAATAAGAAATAAGTAGGTATCTACTGATTAGATATTATATGCAAAATACTGTGTAAATTTTAGGTAATGTATTAGTCTGCTAGAGCTGCTATAACAGAACACCACAATCTGGATGGCTTGTGAACAATAGTAATTCATTTTCTCACCATATAGAAGGCTGGACATTTAAGATCATGGTGCCACAGAATTGGTTTCTGATGAGGCCTCCTTCTCCTGGTTTGCAGATGGCTGCCATCTTGATGTGCCCTCATGTGACATTTCCTTTCTGTGCAGAGAGAAAGAGAGAGTTTTTGTTTCCTTTCCTCCTCTTTTAAAAACCCCAATCAGTCCCATCTGATTAGGTCCTCACCCTCATTACCTCATTTAAACTTTTTACCTCCTTACAGACCTTGTCTCCTAATACAGTCACATTTGGGCTTAGAGTTTCAACATACTGATTTGCTGAGCAGGAAGAATTCAATCCATAGCAGGAAATAAACAAGATAATGGGCTTCCTTGGTGGCTCAGATAGTAAAGAATCTGCCTGCAATGTAGAAGACTAGGATTCAATGCTTGGGTCAGGAAGATCCCCTGGAGAAAGGAATGACTACTCACTCCAGTGTTTTTGTCTAGAGAATTCCATGGACATAGGAGCCTGGTGGGCTATAGTCCATGAGTTCACAAAGAGTCAGACATGACTGAGCCACTAACACTTTCATCTGATCATATGATGAACAAGGTAATATGAGTAAGACCTTGATTTTCTCTAGGCGTTTGCAATCTAGAGGTGGGCTGGGAGTGGAAACCAATACAAACACCCATGCATAACCTGATAGAAATTCCTAGATGGAAGAGAAAACCAGTTGCCCTGAGACTGACAAAAGGAAAGCTAATAAATTTTTTCTGAAATGACTGAGAAAGTCTTCTGAAAGATATATTAGGCCATATCACAAATATATGATCCTATGCTAGCTTCCTTCTGAGGCAGGTTTCAAAAACAGCAATCTGTAAAAATCTAACCACATGAAAACAGAATGAAATATTTGAGAGAACACAAGATAAAATAAATGAAAACAAAGTTTAAAAAATCTAAAAAGTTTCCTATTTGGGAAATTCAATAGTTGGCTGTATGTGAAGGTTGTCATTTTACTTATCAAAATCTGATGCACAGCTCTCAGCACCAGGGTCTCAAGCACAATGAAAAATGTCTAAACCAAGATCAGCAAGAACATCTCAAAATCTAAATCCATATGCAACAGTCTGTGTATTTACCCACACTCGCGTATTGCAGAACTCTCTTCATCCTTATTTATTTATTTTTTTTTTACACCAAAAAAATTTCTGTGACCTGATTTATTGTGATATTTGTGGATAACTGCTTTACAGAATTTTGCTGCTTTCTGTCAAACCTCAACATGAATCAGCCACAGGTGTACATACATCCCCTCCCTTTTGAACCTCCCTCCCATCTCCCTCCACATCCCACCCCTCGAGTTTGATACAGAGCCCCTGTTTGAGTTTCCTGAGCCATACAGTAAATCCCCATTGGCTATCTATTTTACATATGGTAATGTAAGTTTCCATGATACTCTTCCAATACATCCTACCCGCTCCTCCCCTCTCCCCATGTCCGTAAGTCTATTTTCTAATTTATTAACCAGAACAAGGGGANGTTTCCTGAGCCATACAGTAAATCCCCATTGGCTATCTATTTTACATATGGTAATGTAAGTTTCCATGATACTCTTCCAATACATCCTACCCGCTCCTCCCCTCTCCCCATGTCCGTAAGTCTATTTTCTAATTTATTAACCAGAACAAGGGGACACATTTCTAGATAGGTCACCAACTTCTACTGATAAAAGCACAACCTATAGGTTTAAAAAATAAAGTAAAAATCTCTTTGTGGCTTATTTTCCCTTAAGAAAAGAGAAAGAAACTCTGATTGCCAACACGGTACCACAGAGATGCTCCTTTTTAGGATTTCTAAGACATGGAATTTCTCTAATACTGGAGGTTCCTAACAAGACTTGATGAGACATATTGAGGGGAAACAAACTGGGAATTTTATATTAATATATCTAAGGCCAGTTCATCTGACTTCAGTTAATTGTTAGCTAATCAGCAGAACTTCTGCAGGACATAATCAGTTCAGTTCAGTTCAGTCACTCAGTCGTGTCCAACTCTGCGACCCCATGAATCGCAGCACACCAGGCCTCCCTGTCCATCACCATCTCCCGGAGTTCACTCAGACTCACGTCCATCGAGTCCGTGATGCCATCCACCCATTTCATCCTCTGTCGTTCCCTTCTACATAATCAGTTCAGTTCAGTTCAGTCACTCAGTCGTGTCCAACTCTGCGACCCCATGAATCGCAGCACACCAGGCCTCCCTGTCCATCACCATCTCCCGGAGTTCACTCAGACTCACGTCCATCGAGTCCGTGATGCCATCCACCCATTTCATCCTCTGTCGTTCCCTTCTCCTCCTGCCCCCAATCCCTCCCAGCATCAGAGTCTTTTCCAATGAGTCACCTCTTCTCATGAGGTGGCCAGAGTACTGGAGTTTCAGCTTTAGCATCATTCCCTCTAAAGAAATCCCAGGGTTGATCTCCTTCAGAATGGACTGGTTGGATCTCCTTGCAGTCCAAGGGACTCTCAAGAGTCTTTCCAACACCACAGTTCAAAAGCATCAATTCTTCGGTGCTCAGCCTTCTTCACAGTCCAACTCTCACATCCATACATAACCACAGGAAAAACCATAGCCTTGACTAGACGGACCTATACTTTCACAAAAATGGACTAATTCTGATTTCAATTAGAAGTTTTGCAGTTTGCTTTGAAATCACTCCAACAGTATCTTTCAAAGCTCATCTCTTACCACACTGCCATTATCTGTTTACTCATTATATTCCCTGCTAGACTGTAAGCTCTTTGATGACAGGCATTGCCTTATCCACTGCCTTCTCTCCACCACGTCTCAGGGACAATACGTTATTGAAGGTTTTGGACCTTCTCCATCAAGTTTCCTGTTAGTCATTTTCCACAGTTGTTGTTGTTTTAATTTGGAAAACATATCCATCCAGTATCTGGACTGGAAATCAGTACACAATGAATATGCAGTTGCTCAAAAATACAAATTGGTTACAAAATGTAAAACTGGATAAATCTTTATAGGTCCTGAACAAGCCCTGTCACTGAAGGGGGCGAATTACATTCTCTGTTGCACTGAAAGTTCTTAACAGTTTGTGTTGGCTAATGAAATCCTCACATTCATTTGTAATTGATACCCTGAAGTTCTGAAAGTATCTCTGAGGAAACTAGATTATCTCCAACATCCATTCTTCTCCATCTTCCTTTTAGGTGAGTATGACTTCCTGGAATAATTACATTTCAGAGCATCTCTTGAAATTTGGTATGACTGGCTTCACAACTAAAACTCTTGTCAACAAACTGTATGTGGAAACAATACATGCAGCTTCCAGGAAGAGCCTTAAAAGGAGGGGTTGCTCTTCTAATCCTTGTCCTGCTCCTTCTAGCTGGTTGGAATACTGACATAATAGCTGGAGTACCAGCAGTTATTTTGTGTCATGAGGTATGTTGAGAAAAGAAGCCATGTCCACTGAAACAATAAGATAAAAGCCTGGATCACTGATGCAAAGGGTCACTGACTATATCACTCCCCAATACCAGACACCTTTAATATGAAACAAATAACTGCAGTCTTGTATAAGTTGCATAGTTTTACTTTGTTTTGTTTTGATACTTATGGCCAAATGAAATCTCTATTTTTATTCTCTGACTGAGGGAGTAGTTTCTTGGTCTGATATTACTAAGTATTAAATAATTTATAATAGCTTCATAAGAGTTTTGAAGAGGCATCTATTTAAGGGCTATACAAAATGTTATCCATGGACCAGTGACAATCCACATGTTATCTGTTGTGAGTCCATGACAAGATAACTAGAGAATTTGAGAATAAGAATTTAGAAACTTTTGCAGCAATTTCACACTGCCTGACTCATCTCATTAAATGGGGTGAACATCTTTGAACTTTCCTAGTGAGTGACATTAATTCAAACTGCCTGCTAATCATGGACTTTATGATATGTCACTTTAAAGGTTATCTTGTCTGCTGTCAGCAAAAATGTTTTAAAAATCTGAGACTGTATAAGCACATATTCATAAGCACATATATCTACAGAGACATAGATAGACTGATAGACATCTGAGAAAGTACAAGCATATAAATATATATATAAACATATATACAAATGAAATTTATATATTTGAGAATTTAAATTGGTATTACTAATTTTAATGTTAATTTACAGATAAAAACAAGCTTTACTGATCATTTTTATCAAGAAAATACTAACTTCTTATGATCATAGCTGCTGTACTAACTAAATGATGACAATAGAAATAAATACTGAAAAGTTTTATACTTTTATTTGAAAGTGTGATTCTTCACATACTGAGTTGAGCTTTATAGCCATAATTGATGTTTAAGAGTTAAATAACAGTGTGTTATCTGAAGAGGTGGGTTGGCTAATCAATCAATGAAATTATTAAGACTTAAGAAATAGTTACACCCAAATCATAAAAAGTAAATTCAAAACCAGAAGAATTTTTTTTTTTTAAGTACGGATCAAACAGCTACTAGAAGTAAATGTGCTTTGTGGGCTTCTTATAAAAGTAAAACGTTGAGTTGCTAAGTCAAAAAACCCACACATTTGTTGAAATATTAATGAGAGATTGCAAATCAAAGATGCTTGCTTGGAAATGTTAAAAGGATTTTGTCAGACAAGGTAGTTCAACTGTCTTTTTCCAGGGATACCAAAGCTCAATGTTATGCAGGATCAAATATAAAACAAAAAGCTAGTAATATAATTTTAATTGCAACTAGATGGATGTACAGTTATTTCTAAAATAGCAATTATTTTCATGTACATGCAGTTTGAACGTGATGGTGACATAAGGAAGAACTGTTTAAGTGTTCTCTGCAAAACACAACCAGTTCTAAACTATATAGAACCATGAAGGGTTAATCAACAAATGTGATTTAGAGCTTAAATTTTAGGAGTACTCTCTGATGGATTTATGGAAAGCATTTTGGAAGAGCTGTGCCACAGTGTAAATCAATGAAGTGCTTCCTTCATCAAGAAAATCGTATTACCAAAATGTTGACTAAACTAAAAAGTCCACTTAGTGTAAGTTACATTAAAGCTAATGCATTAAATTTGAGAGCATTCTTTTTGCTTGTAATGATATAGAAGCTGATTACAAACAACTACTATGATATGGTTACTGAGGAAAAACACTCTATCAGGAATATTTGAACTACTGGACAAACCTATCATGTTCCTGCACAGTAAGAACTAGTTTCAACATTTCAGAAATATGAGTTAGTTTGTTATGCTAATTTTTTTTTTATCATTTGCTGTTTTAAAGAACTTATGTGACATGTTTTCAATGATAGACAAGATCAAAAGGCAAAAAGAATGTGAGATTAGACAGAGTTTGTCCAGAGTTTTGATTGTTCTGTAATTTAACAATAACTAATAATAAGGCTCCAAAATCACTGCAGATGGTGATTGCAGCCATGAAATTAAAAGATGCTTACTCTTTGGAAGGAAAGTTATGACCAACCTAGACAGCATATTAAAAAGCAGAGACATTACTTTGTCAACAAAGATCCGTCTAGTCAAGGCTGTGGTTTTTCCAGTAGTCATGTACGGATGTGAGAGTTGGACTATAAAGAAAGCTGAGCACTGAATAATTGATGCTTTTGAACTGTGGTGTTGGAGAAGACTCTTGAGAGTCCCTTGGACTGCAAGAAGATCTCACCAGTCCATCCTAAAGGAGATCAATCCTGGGTGTTCATTGGAAGGACTGATGTTGAAGCTGAAACTCCAAAACTTTGGCCACCTAATCCAAAGAGCTGACTCATTGGAAAAGACCCTGATGCTGGGAAAGATTGAGGGCAGGAGGAGAAGGGGTGGACAGAAGATGAGATGGTTGGATGGCATCACCGAATCAATGGACACGAGTTTGGGTAAATTCCCTGAGTTGGTGACGGACAGCAGGCCTGGTGTGCTGCGGTTCATGCGGTCACAAAGAGTCGGACACAACTACGCGACTGAACTGAACTGAATAATAAGGTAAATGACGATCCTGAAATTACACATTTGCAAAGTTATTGCAATGTCTCTTAGAGATTTTATAGAAGGTTTTGAATTTTACTTTTCATCATAAAAATATTTACAAACAGGAAATTCATAGATTAAAAGTGTCCATATAGGTATTTAATATATAAAACTGCCACTTTATTAATAATTTTCACTAGTTTATAATGCAGAGACAGAAGCTATAACATTGATTCTCTATGGTTATAGCCTATGTGCACAATGGCACCCCACTCCAGTACTCTTGCCTGGAAACTCCCATGGACGGACGAGCCTGGTGGGCTGCAGTCCATGGGGTCGCTGAGAGTTGGACACGACTCAGTAACTTCACTTTCACTTTTCACTTTCATGCATTGGAGAAGGAAATGGCAACCCACTCCAGTGTTCTTGCCTGGAGAATCTCAGGGACGGGGGAGCCGGGTGGGCTGCCGTCTATGGGGTTGCACAGAGTCAGACACGACTGAAGTGACTTAGCAGCAGCAGCATACATTATATGAACAATATAAGCTTTATAGTTATTTTCTTTTTTCCTATATTATGTTCATTTTGACCATGTTTATTAAAATAATTTTATGTCTGTAGAATATAATAATAAAAGCTGGCTTGCTCTTTGTATGTCTTTTATTCCTTTTATTTTTATATGAATTCATGCTATATTGTATTTTACAAAAGTAGAGATCTGTGATGGATTAGAAACTGAAAAACAAATTGGTCCTTTTCCAGAGATGATCTAAGAAGCACTTACAGATTATTTCTCTGCCACCAGTTTGGACCATTTCTAAGCAGTTCCCAAATCAGCACTCTACTTTTCTTATATCACACCTACCCAAACCTCTGTGACATCTTCTCTGTCTTAGGCACACCAAATTTACCCAGGTGGAATCAGTGCAGCCTGTATATGTGACTATCAAGGTCAAAAACTCCAGTGATGGCAGAGGCCAGCTAGTGAAGAGACAAGTGCAGTGAGCTGAGGGAGTCAGGGACCAAGTGAGGAGTGGGACTGCTCCCCAACTTCAGATCAACATTTCCTAGCACAGGCAAAGCCCAGAGTTGCCAGTTACTCACAATCTTTTCAAGAGCAGCCAGAAATTCCAATTTTTATATAAAAACATACTCATTTAAAAATGTTCAAGAGAAATTCAGTTTTTTAGAAACCTCAAGATCAGCTAAAGAAAATGCATCTAGATTTGGCTAGATTTGGCCTCCTGGCCCCCAGGTGGAGACTGGCTAGGATTCCAGATGCTCTTGATAGAGACAGTAAGACCAGCACAAGGAAAGGTCTCCTTTCATGTCCAGCCTGCAGATACATTTTGGCAGTGTCCTGTCAGCCTTTGTTCACTGATGTAGAGCAGATGATGGTGTTTCCCAAGGTGCAGAAGCACACTTCCTGCCTCAAAACAGACTGAGGCACTACCACAATAGGTCTCAGAAACCAAAGGGAGCAGGAAACAGACCTCATACGGAAAAGCCACACCGGAAACAGGAAGAGGTCCTGTAACTCTTGGGCTGCACTTCCTGGCGGCTCAGGTAAAGAGTCCAGCTGCAATGCAGGAGACAAGGGTTCGATCCCTGGGTCGGGAAGATCCTAGGGGAGGAAATGGCAACCCACTCCAGCAACCTTGCCTGGAGAATCCCGAGGGCAGAGGAGACTGACGGCTATAGCACATGAGGCCACAAAAGAAGTGGATACGCAACAGCTCCTGGGCTACTTGGCCAGTGCATGTGCTCAGCTACTCAGTCATGCCCCACTCTACACAGCCCCATGGACTGAGCCTGCCAGACTTCTCCGTCCATGGGATTCTCCAGGCAAGAATACTGGAGTGGGATTCCTCCTCCAGGATATCATCCCAACCCAGGGATTAAACCCACGTCTCTGGAGCCTCCTACACAGGTAGGTGGATTCTTTACCATAGCCAGAAAAGGATACAAAACCAAGACACAGAAGCAGACAGTACAACACACCTGAGGGGAACCTCTCTGAAGGGAACTGGGAGTGAGTCTCCCAACCCCACTGGCAGGGTGGGGAGGAGGAGCAGCGCCATCTTCTCCTTCAAAGCTGACTGGGAGACGGATGTTCCACGGGCCAAATTAGAGACCCTGGTAGATGCAGAGGCCTGGCACATGGTCCATACATGACACAGCTGAGCCCCCTGATAGATTTGGCCCCTTGGAGATCGGCCTACTCTCCCAATTTTGCAGGTCAAGGGATACCTGAGTTTTCACCAGACACATATAGGCTCTGTGCACATAATCCACTCTCAGAGATCAGGGAAGACCACGCACATTTGTTCTCCAGGGATGTCATGTGACTTTTCTATAAAAGAGCTGAAAGTGCTATATAAGTACTGAATGGCATTGTTCTTCCACAGAGCTCTCATGGGCAAGATAAAAGATAGGAGCTCCCTCTCTGCCTCTGAAAGCCTTTTCCCAGAGTCCCTTCTCCTTTTGTCCACCCCATCTATAAACTATAAGGTATCTGCCCTGAGATTCTGAGATGACCTTTTCCATTAATCGCCATGATTATTCATGTTTTGTGGAAAGAACTCACTTGAGGTCTGAATCCCCAGTAAGCTGTAGGAGTGGCTGGTCAAATCCAGTACAATGTAGCAATGATCTCATTCTCTCGAGCTGGCTTCATTTAAAGAAACGCTTCATTCTTTGGAGGAATGGGGAGGTCTGGGGTGGGAGGTGTGGTTTGCATTCATCCGAGCTTCAGTATCTGCAACAAGGGAACTGGGTTTCTGTGCTAGACTTTGCCTTTCCCTTTCCTGTCCAGTAGTTTCAAACTCTATATTCACAAGATCTCCAAAATCCCATCACAAGTCAAACAACAGAGCCCTCAATTTTAAAACTCTAACTCTGGTTTCAGCAAGCTAAGCCAACATCCAAACTCTCCCTGAGTTTTCACAGCCCTTGTTGCTTGTGTCACAGGTTTGGCACTTGATTATATTCAACTTAGCACATAATTATATCCCCGCCCTCACAAATTTTCCTTTCATTGCTTGTTAAGTGTTCTGCTTTCTTCTTCCTAATAACACAGTTAGTCCCTAAACAACAGAGACCACTTTTCACCCTTCACCAGCAACCCACAGACATAACATAATGTCAGGCCAAGAGCAGACATGTGATAAGCACCTGCTGAGCTGAACAGAGTGGAACAAATCACCATATTCACCTTCCAACTTGCAATGTGATTGATAAGGAGAAAAGGCAAGACCAACCTGGCATTGATCTTTCACTGCTGGAAAGTCATATGCTTCCTCATTGGGCTTTTGATGGGAAAAGAATGGTCTTCCTGAGGCTTTAGCGTGGGCATGTCCTGGGGGAGCCCCTTCTAATGAGCAGTAAGGGTCTGGGTGGATAGTGACTGTGACTCATTGTCAAACCTACGTGGGAGCCTGGGTTGCTATCATCTCATATGAAAAGTATTTCTGCTCCATCCTGCTTCTTCCCACACTCAATCATCCTGGGTCATTCTGTTGCCATAAACATCCATAACATGCCTTGAGTTTCCAGGCTAAGTGTGATTCTCAGAATATCAGCACCAGCAACAGAGCTTATTGAAAATGCAGAATATTGGGCTACATCTCAGGCTTAATGAAGCAGGGCCTTTTCAACAAGAATCTTATACACATTACAGTTAGGGAAACCTTGTTCTCAAAAGGAGCTTCCTAGGTGGCTCAGTGGTAAAGAATTCACCTGCTAAGCAGGAGATGTGAGTTTGATCCCTGGATTGGGAAGACCCTCTAGAGAAGGAAATGGCAACCCACACCTGTATTCTTGCCTGGGAAATCCCACGGACAAAGGAGCCTGGTGGGTTACAGTCCATGGGGTTGCAAAGAGGTGGACATGACTTAGAGACTAAACAGCAGGGGCAGCAGCTCTAAAAAGAGCCTTGTAAGGAATCACCCTTGATGAGGCAGCTGGACTCTCTGAGCTACAGTTGCACATTAATCCAGGAAACTACCCTGAACTCTAAATTATGTTTTCTTACTCAAGAGAAGGAGAAACTCAACAAAGCAGCAACTACACAAATTATCCTGAACCCATAGGTAGGCACAGAACTCAAAAGAAATGTGGCAAGCCTAACAGTAAGCAGGATGTTGCTACTAAGACTTGTAATAAACAATGCAGGTAGCCCCCCATTCACTGCTCTGTACTTCTGTCTGTTGCCATTTATGCTCCAGAACATCCAGCCTTCAGCTGAGTGCTGATGCAACATATTAGCGGGAACCTGATATGTGTCTGAAAACATATTCTAGTGAAAGTCCAAACCCACAGAGCACAACAGACCACAGAGCAGGACAGCGGCTAACTCTTCCTACAAATGCTGTAGAAATCACTACCATGTTTCCAAAACTCTGAAACCTGGGTTTGGTCCAATCTATTGCAGTCTACAACTCAGAATGTTCTTCCCTCCCTTCCACCCACAGATGCTCTGTACAAGTTTCAAGGCTTAAGTCAAGTCCTGCTTCCTTCCCAGCATCTCCCTGATTACTCCAAACCACACGGGGGACACCCCCCAATATGCTGGTGCTTCACAGTTTCATGAAGATTGTTCTACTCAATAAAGTTGCAAGTTTCTGGAATGAGGAACTCTTGTGTCTTAGTTCTATTCCTCACCTAGTCCATTCCCTTGAAGGCTGTAGACACTTACAAATCATTAAATATGAGTAAACATTCTCAGACAGGACTTAGAAAGGACTGTTGAGTAGTCCACTATCTGAGAATCTTCAGCTTACTTCCTAACAGCCAGCACCCTCCCTCTCTACACCATCACAGCTTGGCCATGTCCTGGGTGGACTATCCTCTCTCCAGAGGTCCTCCTAGGAGAGTCTCAGGACACTCAGATTTCAGAACCGTGTGCAGTCCAGGTTAGTAGACTAAGAGATGACCCTTGGTCTGACAGCAGCAAATGATGTTCAGCCCAAAGACCCAGCCAGGCAATTCCTCCACTTGATTGTGACTCTTGGGGAGTACTGAGCTAGTATTTCACAAGGGGAATGATAGGCCAGACAACAAGAAATGACAATAATTATAATAGCTTCAGGATGAGGTTTTTCTCTTAGGCTAACTGTATTTCTGACCTCCACTGTGAAAATAACTGCACTCCACAGTCCTCCTGCCTTTGGCACTATCGACTAGAAGAACACAGTTTCAGACAATGTCCAAAGGTATCCACTGACCTTTCTCCTGAAAATATTATTGCTCAAAGACAAATACCATATGATATTGCTTTTACGTGGAATCTAAAAAAAAATGGATACAAATGAGCTTATTTGTAAAACAGAAACGGACTCACATACATGGAAAATGAATTTTTGGTTACCTAAGGAGAAGGCAATGACACCCCACTCCAATACTCTTGCCTGGAAAATCCCATGGACGGAGGAGCCTGGTAGGCTGCAGTTCATGGGGTCACTAAGAGTCGGACACGACTGAGTGACTTCACTTTCACATTTCACTTTCATGTATTGGAGAAGTAAATGGCAACCCAGTCCAGTGTTCTTGCCTGGAGAATCCCAGGGACGGCAGAGCCTGGTGGGCTGCTGTCTATGGGATCGCACAGAGTCGGACCCAACTGAAGCGACTTAGCAGCAGCAGCAAGGGGTGGAAAGAGAGAAATTAGGAGTTTGAGATTAACATATACACACTACTGTATATACAATAGATAAACAACAAGGACCTACTATATAGTATAGGGAACTATACTCAGTATCTTATAAAAATCTATAAAGGAAAAGAATCTGAAAAAGTATGTACATATATATATGTGTGTGTGTGTGCAAATACACATGTACACACAAATACACATGCACACATATATCTGAATCACTCTGCTGTATGTCTGAACCTAATATGACATTGTAACATTTATAAACC